>MQRK01216553.1:0-11956 GCA_001938485.1 Girardia tigrina
GAAATAAATATTTATAAAAACCCCTTTTAAAAGATTTTCGTTGAACACGTTTCTATCAGCATATTTGATTGTAGTGATCCGATTATAGATACAAAGTTTTATTAAAACATCGATGATGTTAAAATAGTGTCAGTAACATCTTAAGTAAGAGACTTCCTTACATTGAAATCGAAAACTGCCAATATTGTGAAAGGTATTCTTGTGTAAAAATTTAAATGCTATAGGTGTCAAAAGTCGTACAATGGAGAGACAAATAGTCATCTAAAAATACAAATTAGTTAGCACTCAGCGATAAAGAAAAAAACTTGTTTGTCTGTATTAAATAAATTATGAAAAACTGGAAAAAAATTCAAATAAAAAGAATGTCGTGCAAATAAAGGGAAATAAAAAATTATTGTCGCTCTTTCCTTCATTTTTTCTCATCAAATCACATAATTAAAAATGTGTAGTCCGCAAATTCAAGTTATCAAATGGTGGACTGAACCGATTCGGCCAAAATCGACGCCGCCACATTTCAACTCCCACCGACGGGGCGAGCTGGGGTCGTGTGCGGGGATCGAGCGCATCGCTTATCCTTCCAAGTGGATCCAGCGGTCACTGGAGCCTCGGCTGACCGATTGGGGGTTCATTACTCAGCAATGCACCTGCTGGAGGCCACTCAGTCCGACCGGTTACCGGCGTCCACCGAACTGGCCGATCAATTATTCCATCCTGCATCTTCCTGCACAATTAAGAAGTGCTTGCCGCCGCCACTCGGTACGGCAGATGGCACCACATTGATCATCCCCAGAAACTTTTTATTTCAATAAATTTTAGAGTACATTTGAAAACCAAAGAAAATAGTAATTTATTATAGTTGAATATTATTGGATAATACGTATTCTATTATGTATTTACCATTATCATAAATTATTTAATTTAACGATCTAATAGGCTGAGTGCTCACTAATTTGTATTTTTAGATGACTATTTGTCTCTCCATTGTACGACTTTTGACAACTATAGCATTTAAATTTTTACACAAGAATACCTTTCACAATATTGACAGTTTTCGATTTCACTGTAAGGAAGTCTCTTACTTAAGATGTTACTGACACTATTTTAACATCATCGATGTTTTAATAAAACTTTGTATCTATAACAAGTAAATCTTATAGATAAATGAATAAATTCATTTTTCTCTATATAATTATTAAAAAATATTCAGCAAAAATCAATTTAAATTTGACTTTAAAATCTTACAGAGAAGCTATGGGTTTATTAATGTATATATAGGTATGTATATATTATATAAATAATGTAAAGAAAGAGAGAGAATAAATTATTTTAGAAGATGAATGTATTATTCTAGAAGATAAAAAAATCAGTCTAGAATAAAAATGAATTAAACTAGAAAATATTTTTTGAACGAGATCAGCAGATAAATTTTAATGTTTTAAATTCTTTTTTATAAATTTTAAATTTAAAGTTTTAATTTAAATTTAAAATTAAAAAGGTAAAACTTATGCACAAGCCTTCGTCGCATCTTTCTCTTTGTAACCTCGAAAGCTTGCACATAATTAAGTACACCCACGGTTCAACGGCTAAGGTTCAAAAGAAGAAGAAGAAGGGGAAAATTTAATTAAAAGGGTGAAATAGATTGTATTTTTAAATATAATTTTAATCAAAATGTCATGAATTTAAAAAATTTCAAATTAATGGACCAGAAAAAAACAAATCAAAACAATAAAGAAAAAGCCAGGAACCTAGAAGATAAAGATTCATATTATTCAAATGATGTTTCCAGTGAAAAAGAATTCATCGAAATCTCAAATAAGCCAAAAATATTGTAGCAAATAGATAACAATAGATCAAGATCCAATAAAAGGCGTACGAAAAGATACAAACATTTAGTTATAAAGATGATGCTACAGACTATGCCATGCAAAACAATTTATGGGTGAAATCAGATCTACGGGACTGTCCAATTGTAGAAATGAAGCGATTCTACAAATGTAAATTCAAAGCTGCTTGTTGATACCCTGTCAAAATGTTCATGATTTATCACCACAACAAAGCAAACGTGTAAGTATTATTAGATGTTTTTGGAACATCGTTGAAATTATTACTATGAGTTATTTCAGACATCAAAACTTTTATTATACAAAACAAAAAATGTTATATCTCATATTTAAACAAACTTATTATTTTTTTGAGATACAATTTGTTTTATAAATCTTAAATCGATATAAATAAAAATACTTATAAATATTCATATTTGATTTTTTTATTAATTTTATAAATTAATTTTAAATTATGATTTTTATAACATTTAAAATATTTAATCGTTTCGTTTAATTTTATTAATTTTTTAAAAATCATTCCAAGTATAAAAATTATGCATTAATATTTCGAAAGAGTGGACGACAATACATTAATGTTGGTATGAAGGATTTGAGCTAGATTACCAAAACCTAATAATGGTTTAGAATCAACTAATTATGTGATAAAGAAAGATGGAACAACATGCAAGCGTTTATCATTAGCCAGCTATCTGGAATTAGTTCAGTCTAAAATTGTAGAGATTGATCAATCAATAGGAAAAGCAAATTAGCCTCATCTTGTTTGAAGAGGTGCAAACAATTAGCCACGAACTGTGGCTTAAAATAGATATCACCATAAAACGAGGCGAGTGTGAGGCTGGACTTGACACGCGGACGAACACCTGAAACCGCGTTTTCTCTGACAAAATGGATGGACAAGACCGGCTCCGGTAAAAATTAAATTACCGGATTTAGATGGCGCATCATCAAGCAGAATCGGGCCGCCATCTAGCCCACGTGCGATGCAGTTTGAATCGTCGCGGTCGTTAACTAATGCACTGCGAGTCGAGCAGTGATGCGCTCGATCGTGCTCGATAAGTTGGCAAAACGTGCAGAATTTTACGTTCGCTCTGATGTTGCGAGAATAGATTTTGAGATTCTTCGTCACCGCTAATTCCCCAAAATACGCGTACTCATTGGAGTTTAAATAAAACTCCAATGGAACTGGTGGCGGTTGAGAAATAACCGCTTTGAAATAATTCGGTAAGACATCTCGTGCTTATTGATTTTTATCGATAATTCGTTTTAATTTCACTGGGAACGTGAGTGAGTTCGATTCAGATACATTCATTCGCAAGATAAATTATATTCAAATTCGAGTATAATTCAAACAACTAAAAAATTATTTTTGTTAAATTATTTAAACACAATTTGATAATTATAAATAGTTTTTCTCTAAGTATTTTTTATTTTTTTTAGAAACATTATTTGAAATTTCAACACCGCGTGCACAAGAAAATATACACATATATTTTTATTTTGATGAAAAAAATTTAAACTGTGATTTACTAAATCACTACACACCACTCCAGGAGAAATGACAGCAGTGATGTCAAAAAATAAAGAGAAGGTTCATTACATGGCGTCAGGTTGAAAAATTGCTACAAATTTCAAGGACAAGCAGTTGAGTTTCTGCGAGCTATGCCTAATGGAAGATAAGAACGATTGGACTTTTAGCACATGCAACTGCAGAGAATTCCAAAAAAATTTGGTCTGTAAACATTTATTACTGCTTGCCTGTCGTTATTAGTATACTTCAATAACACTTAGAGCGCAAAATATCACATTGTGTCCAAAACAGAAGCGTTATCACCATGTAGAAATCAAAATTGCTTTGGAAACAAGCCGGTTCCAATGCCTAAGAAGTACAAAGTAAATGAAGTGTTCCCAAATAATAATTCTAAAAAATCTTAAACGGATAAAACTTGTTAAAAAATTTAATTTATTAAAACACGTTATCTTTTTTTTCACGTTATTTGTGTGAAAAAAATATGGGATGACAACTCTAACTCTGTGAATAAAATAATAAACAAGCAGGCACTGAAAGAACTTCATAAATTTTGTGCTAAAAATGTATCTTTTCTTTTCAATGATTCATGAAATTCAACATTGAAGAAGACGGGGTCGCAATGGGTTCACCATTAGCACCAACTTTGGCATCAATTTTTAAGAAGTCGCTTAAGGATAAAATGAATACATACCCTAGTAAAAAACCTGTATTGTATAAGATATATGTAGATGATGTCTTTTTGGTTTTCAGAAATCAATACCTCAAAGAACCATTCCTAACATTCATGAATGATCTTCATCCTAATATTAAATTTACCACAGAATTGAAAGTAGATAATTAACTTCCCTTTCTGGAAATTCTATTCACTAGGATAAATGGAGGCTATAAAACTGAATTATTCAGAAAGGCGAAAGGTCTTTACACAATATCACGGAGTTTTAATGAGGAAAAAAAGAGAGGGTATGATTAAAGGCCTCGTTCACAGTGTTTGGAATTTGTCGACCAATTTTGAAATTGCAAATCAGGGTTTAAAAATTCTTAGAGGGCACTTGAGGGACAATATGTATACAAACAAGCAAATGGAACAAAACATTAGGGTAACATTAGACAGATATACGAGTTAAGAAACAATTAAAAGAAGAAAATACTGAAGAATTCAAACAAATAATTAAAATACCATATTCTGAAGGATTTAGATTTTTTAAGAAGATTATTTGGAGAACAATAAGTAGTGCCAAAGTAGTCTCTGTCATATCCAAAGTTCAAAGTTTCTTCTCAAATAAATCGAAAACAGTTTGTGTTTTGCAAGCTAATCTGGTGTATAAATATAATTGTTACATGTGTCAAAACTCGTACATCGGAGAGACAAATCGTAATCTCAAAACCCGGATTAATGAGCATTCAAAAATGAGTCGATCAAGTAAGATTCTTGATCATTGGTTATCTTGTAAGGATAGAACCTCATCCATTTCAAAAGATTTCTCGCATTTGCGAGAATAGAATTGATAACATGTTATATATGTTTGCTTAATTTTTGAGAAAAATGAAATAAAAAATTTTATTCAAATTATTTATTGGTTAAATTATTTTTTTGACGTTATAATCTATGAGTTTAATGCATGTTGTGACATGATGATGGGATTATTATCTCGAAACGAGTTGTCCTCTTTTTATCCCTTGTACATATGTTTGTGTAAAGATTTTACTTTGCGAAGTCTATATATAGAAAACTAAAACATATTTTGATAAAAAATTTTCAAAAAATTTCCTTTCATGTCGTAATATTTTTAAAAGACTAACCATTGGTGGATCTAGGGAACAAGGCTTGAAAGGGGTAATTTTTTGATAAATAAAATTACTAAAATTATATAAAAAAACCACATTCCTGTCATGAATACTTATCGTTATCCTCGGATAACAGGCGAATACTCTGAGTTAGAGTTGCTCATGAAAGTGCATTCTTCACCCCTTCTCTGTCTACCATTCTACTGTTGCAACGATTACAGATATACACTCACATACCTTTAAACAATTTATCCAAATATAAAGATATCTTAATAAAAAAATTAATTAATATTCTTTGGCAGTTTTGTAAATTTAAACAACATTAATTCGCAAAACAAAATAATTTCTAAATAGTTTGACTAGGTCGCAAATTCTAAAGAATAATTATGATTATTAAACAAATTAAGAAAAATGCATATTTTAAAGAAATATAAATACTTACCTTAAGGCAATATCATATTTGTAACCATTCAATACAAATGTCCAACAACTTGTATACAAAACAATTAGTATTCTTTTATCCCCATGTAATATCCATACATTAAACTTTTAAAATTGAGTTAGGTCCTTTATGCGGTACTTACCTCTTTTTGAGTTTTAGTTTTTTTTTCTTTTTTTCTTTTAATAGCCTTTAAAAACTAAGGCAGTAAAAGAGAAAAGGTTTGCTCCATCATTAACCTTCTAATCAAAATTCTTACATTACTTTATTAATTTATGCTACACTTTATGAGATTAAATTGTCTGTAGTTCGACAACATTTGAATATAGACATGTGGTCAATAGAGAAAAAAGTTCTCAGAATGAAGTCTATTTTTGAAAAAGGCAAAAATATGTAGGCATTCTTATTCAAAAAAATGTTACTTTTTGGTACACCGTTTATATGGAAATATACCTTCGTGTAAAAGAACATTTAATTTTCCACAACTTTTGTATAATAGTTTTTTTCTATAAACTCTTTAACCATCTCTATAATTTTTGATCACCCTGTATAAAAATAGGTTATTTCTAAACAGCATTTATTAAGTACTTTCTAAAAATAAAATAAATTATTGCGTTCCATTTCAAAAAACTACATTCTTGGCCTTAACATTTCTTCTACCCAGTAAATTTCTACCAAAAAATTTGGTAATGTCATTGTTACATTTTTAGGCTGCATGCCAAATTTTATTGTTCTATGATAAATAATTTTTGAGATAATTGTCACATAGACAGAAAGACATTTTTTAAAAACGAATGTTTTAAATTGTGCAGACCTGAAAAAGTGAAATTTTTGAAAATTGAAAAAGAGAAGTAAAAACAGCAGACTTTTTAGCGATAATATCAAACGAAAAATTTTGTGCACTATTTGTAAAACAGCGACATATGAGTTGCATAAAAAAAGACTGGCTCCAGATATAAAAGAAAGAGATAATTCTATGGTAACTAGTAGGGATGTATTAATTAATGTATTACTTTAATGCTGTTATCGAATCGGTATAAATCAGAAATAGCATAAAAATATTAACTATAAAATTCATAGATTAACTTTAAATTTAAGTGAGACGTTGTAGAACCCCAATATATAAATGAGCATAGAACAGTGTAACGGAATTTCGAGCTGTTACTTAAGTAAGACTAAACGTTTGGTATGATATCGTGGTGTATTTTCTAATGTTTCGAAACAAAATAAGTTCTGTAGAATATGGCCTTATAGTTCATTGAGAAAGTTATAATTAAACTACGAAACTTTGGGAACAAATAACATTTCAGTTTTCTTTGACGAACCCCTCAATCCAGCAATAATGTTCTATGTTTAAATTTCAGATTTCAGAAGGGTAATTTGAATGCACAAATAAGAATTTTAATTCAGAAAAGATGGATTCGAATGCAAAACCTTGTATTATATAAACACACAACAAAAAGTGTTTATAAATCATCAAAATCTCCGTCAGGCAAATGATCAAATGAGTTCTACCGAGCTTGAGCTTCGTGTTTCATTGCGTATAACTCACGTAGGTTTAGAGGCAAGGGAAGATTCAAGGGGGTAATTATCCCCTTTACTCCCCTGTATCCGCTCTTGGGACTAACAAACTTTAGAATTATAATATTTATTTTTATACACACAAAAATATTATTATTCTACATACATTAAATATGAACTTTTAATAAAAACAAATTGCATACCTTAGCACTTTGATTTAGGCCAGTAAATTCAATTTCACCAAACGTATTTGTTGGAAGGGTGTACGTTCGACGAATTTTATCAGGATCAAAATTGTTTGATAAATGCCCTCGGCTTTGTTCCAATATTTGGGCAATCCCATCTAATTCATTGTGACCTGCAGTACTATTTCGAGTTGAACCACGTTTTTTTGAAGGATTAAGATTTAGCATTGCTAAAGCAAGATTTTGGACCAATTTTCGTGATTATCAAAATTTGATGAAAATTATGAGTGGTCAACTCTTAAAAATATAAAAAATAAAATAATTGAAATTAAAATTTATTTTTAAAGTTAGTATTACCATTTTTCTATGTATAAATAATAAAAAATTTTATTATTTAATTTTTATAATAATCAAAAAATTTTAAAAAAATTAATATTTTGAACTATCAAGATCTCCTAATTATTAACCAAACTTATTTCATTTCTTTGTACACAAAAGTCTTATTTTTCCTAAGTAATGTTTATATAATAAATTATAAATTCTGGTAACAATCAATGTTCTTTTAGAATTATAAAACATTAATAGAATATCAGATTATCTGAATTACTAAACAAAACTAAAATTGTTTTAAAGTAATAAAGTAATAAAGTAAAGTATTAAAGTAATAAATAAAACCAAACTCATACCTTTGTGAAAAATTAGGCTAAACACAAACAAGTTGTATGGTTAAAGGAAACCAGTAAAATCCTCTATTCCACAAAAGTATAACTTGCAAAGTAGCGATAATAATTAAACTCGACCTACAAATTTAAACCAACAATCAACAGGAAATTCAAAAAAAAACGTACAAAAATTATTTTGAAGCTTACCAAACAGTTGTTGATCAATCATAATTGTTTCATTTTCCACCAATAAAAAGTGAATTATCAAAATATGAATCATAAATTGATCCTGGGAAATATAATATTTCCCTTTCACCGTTTAGATATCTTAATGATAATTTTTACTTATTATGTTTCATTCTGTTAATCGATATGAACTACTTTTTTTGCAAAATTATCATCCCGAAATTAATTGCAAATTATAAAATTTTAGCAAAACATTTTAAGAAATAAAGTATAATTACTTTGTCAATTCTGAATTTTCATTAATAGATTGTTATGTCTAATTAATGGAGATTAATAGATTTGCCAATTGTCAGCATAAACTGCTAATTTTTGTATTACAAGAAAATCACCCTTCAAAACGAATGAAATTTATTCTTTCATGTTAAACATTGATCAACTTCGGTAGAATGTATTGAAATATTTAAATAAATGGATTTTGAAATGATAATTTATCTATCCAATATTGCCTCCTTCTATTGTGTAAAAAACTTTATAAGCAGCATAGGTACACAAGCTATTAAACCATAGGGGTAAACCTTAAAACTACGGTTGTATGTCCTGAGATTTTCAGAGCTCTGTCTTGTTTTGTTTTACTACTTATAAAGGACCATTTTTGATCCATGTTTTTGATTTTACAGTCATTGTCTAAATCAACATTTCAAAAAACAAATTAAACATGACAATGTATTTTTCGCTTTCATGCCTGTAAACTAAAAGCTTGTACTTCTTCTGATCTTTCAAGAGACATATGCACAATTAAGAATGTTTAATTAGTAGAGTTCATTGAATTTGTTTCATCCCGCTGTTGGTCGTTATGAGTTTGATATTGTGATTTTAGATAAATTGAATGAAAAGAACTTTTAATACATTTATTTATATAATTTCTAGACATGTACCGGTTTCACTTTTTCAAAACCGACCGTTTCCAGTACCGGTTTTGAAAAATAAAAAATTATCAAAAAAGAAAAACCAACATTGAAACGAAATAAAATTTTTATTTTGTATTTTTAACAGAAATACTAACTTCATCAATTAGATGAAAATTAAATTTCAAAAGAATTAATCTCTCTGTATTCTCCGGTAATAGCCTTGATTTTTGGTCGTCCAATGTTTTTCCTGCAATGCTAAAAACTCTTTCAGAAGGAACACTTGTGAGCGGAGACACACGATAGGTACGAGCGATCTGTGATAGTCTTGGGAAACGATGATTATTGAAGCCCCACCAGTGAAGTAGATTTTCTTGTTTTGAAATAAGTCCTTCAGATAAATAGATGTCCAATTCTGTTTTCAACGCTGATGCTGGAGAAAAAGACAACTTTGTCTGAGACAGCGATAAAATCTCGTCAAGACTTGACCAGGGGCTGAGATCACAATTTTGAGAAATGTTCATTAAAGTTTTTTCAGTTTCTAAATGCTCGACGATTGTAGTGATTTCATTTATATACCAACATGTAAAAGCTAGAAGGTTATCTTTAATTTGTGCAGATACAAACTCAGAAATGCAGCGATGTTTAAAACTGGGATTCAAAAGAGTGGCGATTGCTCAACATGGGTGAATCTCCATGTTTCTCAACCGTTTTATGAGAGATTTCAGCAACTGTTCCTTCATTGTTTTTAATTCTGAATCAACTTCGGGCTTTCCAAAACATTTATTAATGCTTTTGTAGCTGGAATGATTAGAGAATTTAATGAACTTTGAACGCTAACATCTCGTGTTAGCTCTTCAAATGGAGCTAAAGTTCGTCTAATTTGTTCTACAGTTTTCCATTGACTGAGATTGAGATTACTAACACCAACAGTCTCGGTACAAAAGAAACTAATAGCACGACGTTGTTCCAATAACCTCTTCAAAAGGTAAAGTGTTGAATTACAACGAGTTGGTACGTCTTGAATGAGTTGCCTTAGAGACAAATTCAATTCTTTTAGAAGTATATGTAGCCGATTTGTAGGTGACGAGGATTTCTTGAAATGACCATTGAAGCGTAAATTTTATGGCAGTTACTTAGTGAAATGTTCCAGTTAGTAAGCATTTCTCTGAACATAGATCCAATATTATCAGATGTATGCGATTATCAAATGTTATACAATGTAAAACTGCTGAACTAAGTAAAAAATCTGATTGCAACCAATCAGCTGTCAAGCTCATATAAGACTGTGTTGTGTGTTCTGCAGTCCCAAGATCAACAGTAAAAGTTACACCACTGTCCTTTGGCATGAACTTCTCTATGATCATCTTCATTTTATCATATAGAAAAGGGAGAACATTATCGGTACAGTACTTTCTAGAAGCAATTTTATATTTTGGTTCAAGTTGATTTATAAGGAACTAAACCCCTTATTTTCCAAAATTTGAATTTGCTGGATATCAATATCAATCATTTTACCAATAGCTCGATCGATTTTAATCGCTGATGGGTGGTCTCTCTCCTACATTTTGAGACGATTGATGCATTCTTCCAAAGTTTGTAGAGAGCTACCAGTATTTGTTGAAATCGAAGGACAGTTTTCAGAGAAAGCAATTGAATGTGACGTAGGATGCTGTATGTTGATGTATTCATTTGGGTGTCTACTTCGTATATGAGAAATCAGCTTTGAAGTACTGAAATTTCTAGTGTTTCCAGCTAGACCACGTAGTATATTCTTATGACAGATATTACATCTTGTGATATGAGACACATTTAAATAGACGGTATAAAATTGTCAGGCATGACTTGTCTTATTTTTGAAACTCATAGTGTAATAATTGGAATAGTAATTTTAAACGTGATAATAATAAATAAATATTTAAACAAATATATTATTTAAGTAAAAAGATTTTTTCGAAATTTTTCGTTCGAAAATAATATTATTCATTTTATTAATATTCATATCGATTAACATTTATTTATTCAAAACCGGAAAAATAACTGGCGAAAAAACAGGCAAATTTTGACGGTTTCCGTGTTTGAAAATACCCGGTATAACCGGTTTGTCGGTGCTTGAAAATAGCCAGTATTACCGGTTTGCCGTTGCCGGTGCCGAAAACCGGTACAACCTTAATAATTTCTATTTCACCAATTCTTTTCTAATCTATTTTTGAAAACTTCTATCCCTACATTAGCATTTTCAAATAATGAACATAAATTCCATGTTCCATGTATAATTATACTTCTCCTATTCCTAAAAAATTTAGTGATGTTAACTAATAGTCTGTCACTATATGTATGACTTGTATTAGAAATTTTCAATGAGTCAACTGAAGATTCCGAAACTGTCTAAACATGTTTTGAAAAATAAATATTTAGAAAAATGGTAGTTTTTTTATGTGTATTTAACGAAACACTATTTTAATATAATTAAAATCTCAGGACTAAAATAATATATTCAAAAATATTTTAACTAAATTTGAAAAAATTGTATTTTTAAACATTAAATTATAAAACTGGAATTCAAAGTTCTGACATTTAATTTTATAGTGACTTCACGTATCATTTTGTCGGTAGTGAATGTTTTAAAAAATAGAAATTTTAAATATTTTTAATTAACTTTTTTTGTTATATATTGTGTATATTTTCAAAAATTTTAAAGGAAATTAACTTTTAGTTTTTTGATTTATTGTTTTTAGTTTTCGTAACATTTTAATGGACAAAATATTTTCTACTAAACTGTTATTTTGTT
The DNA here is from genome assembly GCA_001938485.1 of Girardia tigrina. Lineage (NCBI taxonomy): Eukaryota > Metazoa > Platyhelminthes > Tricladida > Dugesiidae > Girardia > Girardia tigrina. The sequence continues at coordinate 11,847 of MQRK01216553.1, forward strand.
TCTTAGAATTATATACATAAGATTAAATTATCACTAGTTGATAAATTACTCAATCATAATTTACGAAAAAGTACACTATGTAATTGCGAACTGCCAACTGCGCTTTTTCC
>MQRK01216559.1:8310-26181 GCA_001938485.1 Girardia tigrina
ATATCTGTCAAGAAATACCTTATTTATTTTCATACGATAGTTCAAAGTTAAGTTATACGCGATTGAAATGTAAGGTGTGAAGTTTGACCCGTTTCATATCGAACAACCTAATATATGGATTACTGAAAGTTCATTAATATGCTTATCTTCTACGTCCAGTGTTATCAATGGTAGTGACTCCCCAGTACAGAGTTACTAAAATTCTGACTAGATTATTGAAGTTTTAATTTTAAATGAGTTAGAAGTTAAGGATAGCTTTGAATTCATAGACTTTATTTTAGACCACTCTGTTACGATTGAAAAAATGGTATGGTATTATTTGACGTGACAAGTTTGTTCACAAATATTCAAATTGATGATTCATTGTAATTAGTGAGGGGTTTGTGGAAAGAGGTTGATGTAATATTTAAAGATCAAGATCTATATTGGAAGTGAGAGGAGTTGCGTATCTATTTGTATTTACTACAAAGAATGAATCAGTTGTGTTCGTCAATAAGTAGTATAAGCAAATAGATTGAGTGGCAATGAGTTAACCTTTAGCATCTACTTTGACATCCATTTTTATACAATTCATAGAGAAATAAATGAATTTGTTCACAAGAAATGAACCTTTGCTTTATAAGAGATATGTGGATGATGTTTTGTTGATATTTAAAGAAGAATCTCATATAGAATCGTTTTTGAGTTTCATAAATAAAGGAAATCCTAATATAAAGTTCACAATTTAGATTGAGTCTAAAAACAGACTTGCTATTCTTGGATATTTTTATTAAAAACATGAATGGTAATTACGAGACAGGAATCCACAGAAAGAAAACGAACACAGGACTTTATACTACACTAAACAGTTTTTGTGAGAAAAATACAAAAGAAATCTTTTCAAAGGCTTGATATACAGAGTATGGTCTTTATTTTCAACCTTTACGTTAGCTCATAAAGGTTTCAACATTTTAAAGAAGAGACTGAATAATATGTACTCTTACTGCTTTTTGTCAATATTTTTAGTAATGTATTTTTATATTTAAATTTAAAATAAAAATCGTTCTTTATCTCTCAAAAAACGCTACGAATTAATTCCAACACCTAATACAAAAAATCGTTAAAATATTATATTTTTTATTTAGTTCAATATTTCAGCAATTCTAATGAATAATCTGACGATTAATCATCCTTAAGAAAAATGAAAATGTGATGAATGGGGCAGTGCTGAAAATTCCTAGAATAAAAAAAGCAAAAATATAGGGGTATTTAGGCCATTTGGTTTTTATCATTTATTGCCTCTCATGTGTTACTTTATTTAACTATTTTGTGTAAATTTACATTTAAATATCTTCATTGAACATTATATTTGAATATTTATTCGCAATATTGATACAAAAAATAATAAGACTCATTTTATATGAAGGGTAAGAATTAGCCTACTTTTTCATCTTAATGGGGAAGAATTAGCAATCTGGTTCAAAAAAATTAATGATAATGAAATCTATAAATTCAAATATCTAGTTGCATCTTGAGACTATTTGGTCCATCCTAATGGGCACCCAGCATTTTGGTATCAATTTTGCGAAAATCATTCGATTTGAATCAAAGTGTTCATATTTTTTATTTTCATCTTTTGAAATTAATTTTAATTAATTTAAGGTTTAAAAATTTTTATTTTAAGAAATTTAAAAGCCATTAAAAAAAGCAGCTCCTATTGACTTTTCCAAGATTGTGAAGATGCCGCACAATCAATGTTTGAGTAATTTTGAGTTCGGAGGATAATCTACGAGTGCTTGTTTTGAGAGATTTGTTTTTATGGCTTTACAGATTGCTTTAGACTTTACTGTCAAAGGGCGGTTTATACGCGACTTGTCTGTGAGGTCATGTCGTAGTCGTTGAAAATTTTAAACCAATTTTACACAGTACGAACCGAAACCACATTGTCACCTTCATCGTTCAATATCTTCTTCATTACTGAAGCCTTATTTCCAATAAGCACTTAAAGGAACACGATTTTCTAATTTTTTCTTGATGCTTTTAGAGGTTAAAAAATTCAATAAACGATCTTTTTATCAATTTTAACATATATTATTATAGAACAATTTCGTACCTTTAAAAAAGAATGTAATTAATCTATACAAGTATGTTTTTTGTAGAAAAACAATTAGACAAAGAACATAAAAATTGGAAAGAACGTTTGGTTCACAATAATAATTAACACCCTACATATGACTAGAAAAAGTTTGTGTTTGAGTCAAAAATTACTAGTGTCATAGATGTCATGGGACAGTGATTCCTAGAGTGTGGTGTGCATACCCATAGGGGTACACAGAAGGTTCATATTGGCTACACGAAAAATTAAGGAACATTAATGTGTAATATATCCCAGAAAATTCAAATTTAACCCACAATGATAATAATTTTAAATATTTAGGTACCTTTCGATAAGTTTCTTTAGAATAAAATTAGCTTACTAATGAAAATAATTATAGAAAGAAGAAATTCTCATTTAATTTGATAAATTAAATATATTTGTGGTTTTATCATCACTTGTCTGTTACAAATATTACAAAAAATCTTATTTTATTTTTCGTTGCTTATCTTGTCCATTAGCTCACGATGATTTTAGACAACTTGAATGCATCTGCAACTGACTCAACTAAACCAAATACGCTTTCCCATTCGACAACGACTTTGTTTCAGAATCTTGCTCTTCACAATCTCCAACACTAAATTTATTAAATGTGCATAATTTTCCTTAGAGTTTATTTAAAATTAAAAGATTATCATATTAACAGTAATATAAGAAATAGAAAATCGAGATAATGTATACTGTGAGCGGTTCTTAAAGTGTGATTTCTAATCTCATAATTTTGTACTATAATTTAAATGATCTATATATGCATGCATTGTTTTGTTGACAAATACAATAATTTTTAGAATTCTTTAGAAAATTTATTTTAATGTTTTTTTGATATTCATCATCCATTTCAGTCCTTGATAAGTTAGCAAAGATCTCAGACTCCAATAAAGATCTTTTGAAGCAATCTCTGGAATTTAAGGAAAAAATCAAACAATTACTCGAACTAGCAACTCAGTTCTGGAATAATGTGAAGAATATTGAAGACAAGTTCAAACAAATTTCTTCCGATTTAAACGAAAGTGTTATTGAAGATATTAATACAAAATATGTGATTGAAAAGAAAGACAGAGTAAAATTCAAGTTATTTTCTTTTTCAAACTGAAAAGTTTTGTTTAGATTGAGAATTTGAAAAAGGATATCGATTTATATCAAAATAAATTGGAAACCATGAAGAAAAATGGTCTAGAACTGATTGCAAAGGTTAACAATCCAAATGAGACTCCCGATATCGAACAAATCGAAGAAGAATTGACAAGAATTTTCGAAAGCGTTCAAAACTCGTGTGATCAAAAGATGAAACATATTGATAAACAACAATCATTAATTGTGAAACTTGAAGTAAATTATCTTTCTCTGTAATTTATGTTCATTAGAAATATTAGGAAATGAAAGTGGAATTAGACGAGTGGTTTAAAGAACAAAATAATCGTTTATTTATCCTCGGACCACTTCCAAATGAAACAAGACCTGTATTAAATCAAATTGAAAAGACAAAAGAATTAAAATATGAAATCGAACCAAAACATCGTGACATTGAATTGATAAATCAGCTCGGTTACCAACTGACGAAAGGCTCACATCCAAATATTAAAAATCAAGTCAACAATACCTTAATTCGGATTAACGATTCCTGGGCTCGATTGTTAGATGGACTCGGTCAACGACAGCATCAGTTGCAGTGCATTCTTCTCAGTCTCGGTGAATTCCACAGAGCCGTTGATGAATTCATGGAATGGATTATTAACACCGAAAGAAATCTTTCCAATATCAAAATAGAACATGGAGATATTACTTTTCTTGAGATGGGTCTTGCTCAACATAAAGTAAATAATTTATATAAATTAAATACTCATTGCTGTTTTGTATAAATATATAATTCAGATCATATAATAAATATATAATTCAGATTATAAGCAAACATTTTGATCGAAATCAGATTTTATTAATTTCCCTAAATCGGGAGATTAATAAAATTAAAAATAAAGTTGGTTTATTTCTAATGTTTGGAAATAATAGTTTTTTTGGAATTATTTTTATCATATCGGTTTCGGATTACTTTACTTTCAATTAACTCTAGAACAATTTTCAATTATTTCTTCATTTTCAATATGTTTTATTATATTTACATCTAAATAGTTATACGATTTTTATCAAATATTTTCTTTAATTCTCTTCAATTTAGATGATTCGAGCTGATATGAACATTTCACAAGCTTCTATCAGTAAGATCGAACGAAAAGCAGCTGAGATTATCAAAGAGGATGTTTCCAGTCTTGGTCATGAAGCAACACAGCGTTTAGAACAATTAAATAAGTCTTGGGAAATGTTGAAAGAACATATTCGTACAAAACATTTCGAACTGGAGGACGCATTGAAAGAAGCATTAATATTCTATGGAGATCAACAGGAGATATTGAAACACATTGATGAATTAGGAAGTAAATTGGATGTATTCAAATTTTCCGGTGGACTTCCTGATTCTGCTAAAGAACAATTAAAACGATTTATGGACATTTATCGAACATTTCCAAAACTGAGCACTAGAGTTAGTATTATGTTTTATTATCTTAGATTTGATTTTTGAAATTTATGTATTTCATTATAATTGTTATTTGTATATAGATTGATAGACTTTTGGAAGATGCTAAGGAAATTGAGAAAAAGTCTTCTGATTCAATTAGAGAAATGATAGAAAATGACACAGATAATCTTATTAAAAAATGGGCAGCGATTAAAACATTAGCAGAGTCGAGAAAAGTACGATTAGAGAAGGCAATCGAAACTGTTGAATCATTCCATTTGGATATGGGAAAGTTTATTAGCTGGTTAACTCTAACAGAAAAAAATCTGAATCAACAAAGACCAGTGTCAAGAATTGTAGCAACAATATTAGATCAAATTGAAGCCCACAGAGCATTGAAAAGAGATATTATATCACACAGAGAAGAGGTAATAATTAAATTTATAGTATTATAATCTCTATTTTCTCTAAGACTGTGCACTCATTTTTTCTTTTCGCATGTATAATTTTTAATACATTTATATTGTTAAATTGTGGTCAAAAATAACGTAGTGTCGCAATCACGGTAAATGGAGGTATGTATAACTAGACAAAACATTATTTGGAGTAAATATAAATTTTAGGTGTAAAACCTGCATATTTTTCCATTCTTTATATTAGCTTACTTTCTAGGTATGTATCCATGGAATTTAGAAACCTATTTTTGAAGGTTTTTTACTCAATCAATTTTCTTCAAACTTTGAACACTTGCTCATTTTCGATAACAATAAATGATTATGCGAAAATTTGATCAAAAAAATTTTTTAAGATCCCAAAATGTGAAAAAAGCGGAAAATTCGGAGTTCCAGAACAATATTAATTGAAAAAGATCTATTTATAAATTATAAGTAGTTTATATTAATTTTATAGTGTTTTTTTAATTATTTTTTTAATTAAAACTTTGTTGGCAAAATAGAGTTCTGTTTGCATAAAGAATGGATATAAAAAATTTAATTTTTTGATTTAATAGTTGTAAATCAATATTACAACTTTATTATGTCATATCATATACTGAGCAAATAATTAATTCATCATAAATGCATTTTCATTTTTGTCGTTTTAAAATATAAATTTAATTCCCAAATAAAATATGTGAATGATATTCTTGGTAACATTAATAAAATTATCACATTTCTCCAAAAAAAATCATTAGAAAAATTTATGACGTTAATTTAGATTTATTATGTATATTTAAAACAAATAATTTTTTCATCACAAATATTAATATAGTTTTTGAATTCATTTGTTATACAAATTAGTCTTCCTCTGGAGAATTATACACATTCTATTTCCAATTTCAGAATATAATTCTGCTAATCACTCCCTGTTGTTAATATTTATGAATTTGATAACATCATTGATTTTTTCGGATAATTCTCTGACATTTTTAAATTTTGGCCCGTCATACACACGATCAGATATCATTTTCCAAACGTCTTCGACTATATTTAAGTTGGGATTCTTAGGTAGCCACTCCAATACCTTTAATTTTGTTTCACGTATGACATTTTTCACTTCCGACATTTTTGCATGGGGCTATTATCCTCTTGGAAAAATATATTTTCGTCAAAATTTAATTTAATTATGGGTACTTTCTGTTAATAAGTTTATATATTCATCACCATTAAACTTTCCCTTGAATAGTCTGTATAATAATAGACCAGTGAATCTACGCTTTTTCGATATACATTTTTCAATTAGCTGAATATTTCAGATTTTATCATAAGCAGGATATATAAAAAGAAAGTGTACCAGCTGAACTTTCAAATAATATATAACATGACACAAAAAATAAAATTTTGTTTGCTTCATTCTAATTTAAAATTACATTGCAAAATTTTCTTATCAACCTAATAATATAGATAATCAAATTCTAAGATTGACAAAAATATACATCTTAATGCTTCAAAGGTCATGTTTAAAGGGTTCAATTAAAATATTCTAATTAACGAATATTAGTTTAATATTAAAATGTTTTTATTAACTAATATTTATTTGAATATGTTTTTATATATAACAAAGTAGGAAATTTCAAGATATTAGATTTACCAAATTTTCAATTAAATTAATATTGCCTATATTTAATAATAATTTATATTCATCTTAGATGTTGAATCTCGACAAAGTAGCGACACATCTCAAATATATCAGCCAGAAACATGACATTGTCCTTATAAGAAACTTAATGAGTAGTATACATCATCGATGGGAAAAAGTAGTTTCAAGAAGTTCCGAAAGAACAAGAAATTTGGATTACGGGTACAAAGAAGCCAAACGATTTGAAGACATGAATAAAGCTTTACTGGAAGATATAGCTAAAAATTTGGCCCAATTAGAACAAGATACATCAATAAGCCAGACGCCTTCAAAGATTCGAGAACAGATTGATAAGCATAAGGAATTTCATTCCAATCTCGGTGTTCATAATTTGGCTTACGATGCTACCAGAAGACTTGGGTATCAATTGAGAGATAAAGCACCTATTCAGGATACCAAAAAAATAGACGAGATAATTCATAATCTTCAGATGAAGTGGCAACACTTATGCAATAAATCAATTGAAAGGTTCTTTCATTCTTTTTTAATGAATTTATAAAAATCTGTTCACGAAATTCAGAGAGAAAGCTCTAAACGATGCATTACTTTTGTCGGGCAACTACAAAGATGCAATGGACAATTTGTTAGTCTGGTTAAGAACAATTGAACCTAAATTAAGTGATACATCAACTGGGGTTTGTGGAGATGTCAATATTGTACAAGTAATTTAGTTCAAGTAAAAATTACTTATTTTACTAATGTCTTTTAGAATTTGCTCGCTGAACTCGCTACTATTGAAAAACAACTAAAAGATCGAGAAAATATGTTTGAGAGAATTAACACAGATGCTATGGCATTGATGATTAAATCAGAAGAAGATTCCTCGATTATTGATGATCAATTAGCTGAATTAAAATCGTCATGGAGCAATATTAATTCGTTGGCTGAAAATCGAAGAAAACGTCTTGAAGACGCCAAAAATCAAGTAAATTTACTAATTTCCTAAGTATCAAAATACATTTTTACACATTCTCTTTTAGGCCCTTGATTTTGAATCTCAGTGGACTTCATTGAAAGACTTTTTTGCAAAGTCTGAACATGAACTTAGAAAATTTACAACTAATTCTGAAGAAGATAAAGAAGAAATTATCTTGGGTTTAATCGCAAATCATAATAAATTCCATAAGAATCTTCAAGATAACGAAATGAAAGTAAACAATTTTCAGCAATTTGGTCATGAAATTCTTGCCAGAGCACATCCTGATGCAGAAGGTCCCATCAAGCATTATATCAATATCATCAAATCACAGTGGACTGACGTAAGAAAAATATTTTTATAATTAATTGTTTAGAGATTTCTTCTCTAGTTGCTTGGATGGTCGGAACAACGTGGTCAAAATTTGAAAGACTATTTAGATAAATTGAACGAAAGAAAATTACTCCTTGATGATCTTCTATTATGGCTGGCTACAGCTGAAGGTACTCTATCAGCATCTGAAAGTCGAGATTTGCCTTATTCATTGACCGAGGCAAATTTCCAAAATGAAGAACACGAACGATTTATTACGGATATGACCCAAAGACAAAAAGATCACGACGAAATTGTAACTCATTCGAAAAAGAAAAGTGCACTTCCAGTTCCATTTGATAAAAACAGGTATGATAATCTCTTTTTGCTTGTGTCAATCGATAAAATAACAATTTTTGTTCTTATAGACGTAAGGAAATAGAATTGAATCAAACATCGAGTAAGATCCAAGACGCAATTTTTATCAATCCAAAAGTAAATCAACTTCATTCGAAATGGAAACAAGTTTGGTTCATGATTTTGAATCGAAGAAAACGACTTCTAGACCATATTGAATATTTGAAAGAAGTAGAAAACATGAAGAATTTCAATTTCGATGATTGGCGACGAAGATATATGTCATGGATGAATCACAGTAAAGCTCGGGTGACAGATTTTTTCCGACGACAAGATACAGATCATGATGGTCGAGTTACTAGGAAAGAATTTATTGATGGAATCATCGAATCAAGTATGTTATCCTTCTTTCTGTATGAGAATCTTTTAATCTTCTATGAAGCAAAAAAAGAAAATTTATTAAAAATACATCTCAGATTTAAACAAATTTTTTTTGAAAAAATTTTAAAAAGCATTATTAAATCCCTGCCGAAAGTCATATTCTTATTTCGTAGTCATTGTACCATATAGGTTCTCTGCTTTCTCTCCCTTCAAACGTATCTAGTAACCATCTGTATTGTCAATAATCTCCTATATACTCGACTCTAGATGCACAACATTGCTCCAGTCTTCTCTGGTGTCTGAATCATAATTAAAATCATTCTCTGAAGCAACCTGATCATTTGATCGTTTTCTGATATCCTGGACATGTCTTGGGATTCCGTCTACTTAATATTTGTTTTCACTAATTTTTGCTGTAATTGTAATATGATTCAGTTCACTTGTACATCGAACCTGTTCAATCGGCTTAACCAACACTATCTCCTACTGCAAACATTTTTATAATTGTGTTTAGTCGGCTTCTCATTTAGTTTTTCACTCATTTCTTTCCACTGGTAATTAAATAACATTTCACTTAGATATTTAATTCCGTCTTCTTTTTTTAGGGCCGATATTATATAAATAAACAGCTTCAGCAATAGAAATATTCGAACTCTCGGCACTTCTTTTTACTGTACGATGACAGCACTCAACAATTCCGTTCGTACTTCGCCTATGCGCTCCACTTTTTACTCTATTTACTGCATGTGTTTGAATTAAAAAAAAAAAAAAAAAATATAGCTTCTCCATTGTCAACAAGACTTTTTATGGGTTCTTTACGCTCAATTTAGTTCGTCAACAATCATTGTAGCATCGTCCGCTCTTCCCGTCCTAGCTTTTCGCCAAATTGCAAATCGACTTTACCCACAATCAATATTATTGATAAATGCGTGCATGAATTATTTAATATTAATCGTTCGGTGATACTTAATCACTATGGCACTTAAACACTAGACACTTAATCACTAGAAATTTAATTAATTGGAAAAAAATTGATTAAAATAATTTTTTATTGATTATTATTATTATGAAGAACAGAGTTTATTTAAACATACATATCATAAACCCGCTATGGGCACTAGCCCTGTCATACGTGTTATCAAGGCTGCGGACCAGCAGCGTCCCACCCATGTCCAAAGGGCACCTGCTCTATCTATCTCCACAGGTTGTGCAAAATATATTGCTTTGACGTTTTCCCACGTCGTTTTCTCCCACCACCTACCCAAATAAATTTCTTATTTTTTATTAAAAAAATTTTTTTAACTAAAAATCGAATTTTAATTAATTAGTGGATAAGTATGCAACAATACGCAAATATAATAACCTTTCACTTGAAGAATAACAACAAATGGCATCAATGACTCTGTTTTAAAATTCGATATTTTTTGGTAAGTTGTTTTCTGCATTTTTAAATCATTCCTTAGTTCAATTTAAAAATTCCACAATGACGGATGATGGCACTGAAAGAGAGATTGAAGACCATAATACCATCGTTCAATACTATTTGTGGTTCTTGCAATTCCCTCAGAGGCAGATTCAAAATGATCCCATGTTTCGATGGGAAATAAGACTGGATTATAATATAAACTTCAATTCTGCTCTGTAATAAACTTAAACAATAAACTTCTGTGCTCTCCAAGGAACCTCGACTGCCGTTCAAGCAAAGATGCCAAGGAATGACGCCATTCGCAAGGTTATTCAGCGTCTTAGAAAACACAATCAAGTAGCTCCTCCACAACCGGTCGATCGAGCTTCAATTATTATTCCGGATGCATACAGAATTTACGAAGTCGCACCAGATCAGATGGAAGAATTTATTTTATAGGATTCCGGAGAACAAGATGAAGATCTCATTTTTCTCTTTGGCCGACAGTCGAATGGTGATTTGAGTAACCAAATGGACAGACTGTATGTGAATGGAACATTTAGCCTAGCTTCTGCTCTTTTTGCACAAATATATGTAATCATGGCAAACAGAAGAGGATTTGTGCTACCGGTTCTATATGCTCTGCTACCGAACAAAGAAAGAAGAACATACCGACGATTGTTTGAACCCATTAAAGAATTGTGGCCATATCTCAACCCGTCGTCAATTTCTATCGACTTTGAACAGGCCGCAATTGGAGCTATTAGGATTGTGTTTCCGAATTTTGCAATCCATGGATGCCTCTTTCATTTGAAGAAGAACATGCGGAAGAAGCTAGCAGACGAAGGTCTGCTTAGCCGATATAACATCGATCCTGAATTCACTTTGTCTACCAGAATGATAGTCGCTCTCTCCTTTATTCCAATCGAAGACCTTGATGGTGCTTTGGAGGCACTGGAAAACGAAATTATGGAGGACCAATAATAGATTGGTTTGAGCATGTCTACATTGGACGTCTTTTTAGCTGTATTGACTACACTTTGGAATGTGAAATCACTGTCAAATCTTGACTACGCCTCTTTTTTAAGTGATCAGGCAAGCTGTGAATGAATAACATTGAACAAAATGCATAGATCTGGTCTTGATCTCTGACCACAGTCTTGATCAATTGTTTAATTTCAGCCGCCGAAACATCCAATCGATCACCCGTTAGAATTTTATTTTTACCAAGCAGTAACTGCGCATCAAATTTACTCAAACCGGACACTGTACAATTAACTTTTAACTTGCTTGGCGTTTCTTTGATAATGGGACGATAATCCCTTCCATGAGTCATATGTCGGCTAATCTAACATCATAACGAAGATTGAGATCTCTTTTTCACTAAAACATAAACCTCAATGACACATTCAAATTTGTCAATCCAACGCTCGACATCCTCTCCCCCATTAAAGTTCTTGAGATTCTTGATTGCTTTCCTTTCCGCGTTAGTTTGTTACAAATTGATAATAAGATTTTTAAAAGTGATATATTTATATCTACAATATTTGTTTTATTTAAAAAATATATTACCAAATATTTAATTACATTTATTTATAAATCTAACTGGTTTTATTCATACTTTAGGAATAAAAGGTTTGTAATAAAGTCACTTTGTTTAGAAATTAATAAGTGTACAGGAGAGATCTGTGAATCTGATAACACTCTTCTAGACATCGGTTTCTTAATTAATATATCTAAGTGTTTAACGGTAGATGAATAGGATTCCGAAAAATTATATTAAAAAATAAGGTTAGACACTTTTGTTTGAAAGATATAAATTGTAAAAACCTTAATAATTGTTAATTAACCTTGGATAACATAAATGTGAGCTAGATATGATTAAAGTATGGTTTCAGCATAATAAAGTAGATAAAAAAGTATAAAGTAGATAATAAAGTTATGAAAAACCACTGATGAAATTGGTTATTTCCTTTGTCTCCAAATAGAAACCCTATTCTTAAGTACTATCGTTATTTGGAAGATAGGCGACCATATTGTCTAAATCAGAGAGCTGTTAGAAACAGGTTTTTATAATCCATTGAAAGAACAAATAAATTGGTTATTAATTTATTTATTTGTATTTATCATTAACTCTGATTTGTTTTAAAAACTTTTCAAACTAACCTGATTTTCAATAAAACTATTTAGAAGTTTTTCGCCATATATTTTCAAGTAAGCTCTATCATTTAAGAGGCATGGAAGTATATATTTGAATATTTTTTTTATATTCGCATGTTTTGAGTAAAATGACCTTTTTGGATGTTTACTTAATTTTCGTAAAAGTTTGTTGGTACAAGCATTCATAATATGCTTGTGAATTTCTGCTTGAATATTGTTGTTTATGTATGATATTGAAGATCATTTGTTAATGGAATTTACTTATTAAGAATTCCAAACGACTCGAGTCGAAATGGAAGTTGTTGCCGACATATTCGATAAACAGAAATCTGGTTACATAGACTATCGCCAATTCATTGCAGCTTTAAGACCCGATAAGGAAACATACCAATCTAAACCGGGAAATGAAAATGAAATTATTCATGACGAAGTGAAAAAGCAAATTTCTAAATGTACATGTAAAAATCCTTATAAAATAACTCAATGTGGAGATGGAAAATATAAAGTAAAATATTTACATGTCTCACTTTATGTATTGTATTCAATGTAGTTTGGAGATACAGAAAAATTACGATTAGTAAGAATTCTAAGAAGTAATGTTATGGTACGTATTGGCGGAGGATGGTGTGCCCTAGACGAATTCCTAGTGAAACACGATCCGTGCAGAGGTAACGTATTCATTATTATATCAATGGTTATCACTTATTAGTTTCCACTTCATATAATATTTCAATGCAACATTTTTGCAGACTTCTATTAACACATTACTAACGAGACATTCTGTACTTATTATTACTTCTCTGTTGATTTTGCACACTTTGCAACATTTTTGACTTATTCTTGTTTTTCGTTTTTCATGGAATTTTTTGAGGATGGTACCAATTCATATGAAAAACAATATGTTTTTTCATCCGTTCACAATGTGTTAATACTGATAAAATTATGCTTTAATGATAAATTTGTAACTAAAAAAATAGTCGAAAAATAAAATATAAATTGTAGTATTAAAGAATGTTTTTTACAATATCATAATATCATAACAAGCCTTGAAGTTTTTAAACTTGTCTAAGAATTTTATATTTTATGCAACGCAATCAACATTTGTTAAGTCATTTATTTTTGTTTGAATCTTCAATACATTACAAAGATTGAAAAATAAGATTCACGAGTCCAGTAGCACAACCAGGGGGTGCAAGGGTGCATTTGCACTCCCCAAACTTTTCTAATTATATTTAAAATTTATAAAAAAATAAAAATGAAATGAATTTGATTTGAAAATTCAACTCAAATTCAAATTCCTATACTCGTATGTAAAAATAACATTATTTAAATTCATGTACTTATTTAGCGTTTAGATCAGTGTTTAAATACATACATTTTTTTGAAATTTTTAATGTGTTAAAAATTATTTTTTGCTCTTCCCAATAATAATTTCTGGTTGCGCCCCTGCACAAGTCCATATTTGCATTATTAAAATAAATCGACATCAAAAGCACAATTTCGCTAATCTCAAATACACTACTCGACACATGAAAAAAACTGAAGTGAGTTCTATATTTTCTTAGTAAGTTTCATGCACTGATTCCAAATCTGAAGTCCATTTGATTTTACCAGGTCTAATTTTTGAGATATAGCTCAAATCTCATTTTGAGTGATGTCAAATGATGTCATGTATATATTACCGTTACCTAATTATCTGTGTTTATGCTTGCTTGCAATAGCAAATGTTGTCTATTGGAGCGAGAGCTTTATGTCGCACTCATTGTATTCATTCAGCATAATATTTTAATTTCATGTTGTTCATGGAACATAAGATAGAAATTCAATCAGTGCACACACGGTGAATGGCCTTTAAGAAAGCACAATATAACCAATTCACCCACTAATCTTGCTAAAAGAAATTCTCCTTGCTGCCTTTACCTCTATAAAACTTGATCTATTCAATCAATTCATCAAAAGTCTGGAATCTGAGAATGTCAAGGAATTTTTCACGTAGCTGAAGGAAGGAGTATTTTTTGGTCTTCAGAATAATGGAAGACAATGAGGAATTATCAGCTTTACTCAACACAAATAAACGTCGAGTGTGAAAAACACTTGTCAGTGTTACCAAAGGCTTTCTTGGGAAACATGGGGAGTAATTATAAGGTTTTAATGACTGACATCTTTAAGGTATTTGACATACAAAAAGTGAGAATGTTCTTTAAAGTGCATTTTTGAGCTCTCCCTTGGACTTCTATCATGATGATTTTGTTTATGTGACCGATGAACATGAGCAACGGTTCGGAAAATCTATCTTGACTATAGAAAAACTGTATTCTGGTGCGAATGTATTCTAAGGAGCGAATGATGTGTGATTTAGCTAGCTTTTGGAAGCCTGAACCTCTTTATATCCATATATATGTTCTTATTATATACTGTGTTTTGTACAAAACTGAGTTTTCCCTTATTAACATGTTACATAGTAAAGGAACTTGATGTATTAAAACGGATTTCAGATTCGGAATCAGTGTATCACTTTACTAAAGAAATGTACATGTCGTTCCAGAATCCGAAAATAATTTTTTGTCGACTAGTGATGTTTATCATTCTGTAATTTAAGTCTCCATAAATTTATATTTTAAGTAATTTTTGGAATTTTTAAAAAACTAGATTTTCTATTGAAATTCAATTCGATTATTACATTTATCATTTATTATCTTTTATGAAGGGCATCGAAACGAAACGAGCGTTTGGAATCATTAAATACTTCATTTTCTCAAAACAATAAACCTTCTTTCTTTTAAACAAAATTCACTTTGTAAAAATTGTATTATTCAAATACGGAGTTTTGAAACGTTCATAATATGTATTAGGTTATAAATATTTTCTGTCTTTGTCTCTTTCTTCTACATTCATTCGTGTATCTGTAATTTAATTATCTTGAATCTTGCCTACAGCCGGCGCGATCGTAAAAGCGTCAGCTGCAGAGAATATTTTTCTCTCGTCGTTTTATAATAACATCGTGTTAATGCTTAAAATTACGGACCCTATCCAGTGTCTTTGAAAAACTGACCAAGACAAGCCCCCATCTGCTCCTTGTTAATACACCAGTGTTCAATGTCACATGTGTCACTAAAAGAATGATTTTCACAATTTTGTTCTTTACACAAATTTCCATAAAAATTTGCCTTTGAAACGGACTTACAGTTTACAGACTTAGAGAATTTTATGAGTTTAGAAAAGTGATTAAACATAAAATAAAGATTATTCGCAAAAGATGATGCTAATGATTTGAATCCGATATGACAGACTCGACTGCGCCAGAAGCGTCTCGTGTGAGTGAGCTGTCCAAGATTCGTAAGTTGCCATTCGATTTTGGTGATTTGAAATCCTTGATTTTTAAATGGTGATGGATAATGGTGATAATAATCATTAATTATATAAATCGTATTCTTGATTGATAATCCCTGGAATTATTATTTTAGGACATAGAAATATTGATTGCTGTTCGAATAAATCACAACGCAAAGGCTCATTATACACGATTGATAATGTAATTTCAGTAAATATTTTGTTGCTTGGTGCACGAAAAAATTCTGAACAACAATTGATTTTTGTTAAAAATATTTTGTTACGATTATAAAAGGAACATTTGCATGAAAATATTATCATAATAAAATATTGAAATATTGAAATTCGAATTTATATTAATCAATAACTACTTCAATAATTGTGAATGTATTTCATTCAATATTGTGTTGATTATAGTATCGCATTCTCGGAATTGTGAATGTATTTGTCACTTTTCCATGAATAGCTTGGAGTTGCTTGAAGGTAATGGTATGTTTGTGCGTCCTCGAGTCGCTGATTCGTGTTGTATTGGTGTGTCGTTTTTTGTTGGTGTGTTGGTGTCGTTTGATCGTTCAATATTCAAATTTCTTTAACACTAAAACTACCGGCGCTAAATGTACTCCTAGCTTTAGTAAATGTCTATCAGCGGTTCTCAGCATTTTCAAATTGGTCGCCAAAATATCCAGACATTAACTTTTTTTTCTTTGATTACCATTGTTAGGATTTTAAAATTTTAGGAAAATTTTTGAAATAAGGTTAAATTAAATATGTACAAATTAAAATTTGCATGTAATCAAATATGTAAAGGTTGAAAATAGAAATTACTAAAATTAAGAAGATCTAATTAATTTGTTAATAATTAAAAAATTTAGAGTTTTAAATATAATATAAAAATTAAAATGTATGATTTTTATATGTAACGATTTTTAAAAATTAATAAAATTAAACGAAACGATTAAATATTTTAAAATGTTATCGTAATTTAAAATTGATTTATAAAATTAAAATAAAATATTAATATTATAAATATTTTTATTTATATCGGTTTAAGATTCATAAAACAAATTGTTTCTCAGAAAAAATAAGTTGGTTTAAATATTAGATTTAAACATTTTTTGTGTTGTATAATAAAGTTTGGAAGTCTGAAGCAACTCTTATTAATTATTCCGAGGATGTTCCAAGAACCTCTAATAACTGTTGTACAATGTTATTAGTAAATATTAGAATTTTTAATTGTATTTATCCACAATGAATAAGTCCATTAAAATCTCTAGATGAGAAGTAAATGGATAAATAAAAATATAAGCATCAGGCATCCATTTAAATTTAATAAGCAAACGATTAATTGATTTAGTTTTGGAAATGTTTTGATGGAAATAATGTTCTTGGTTACGTGGATCTCTAATCTAAATTTTTTTAATGGTTGGGATCACGAAATTCATTGAACAAAATTTATAAATTTTTAATGATCGACAGAAAAAGTTTGAGAACCCCTGATCTATTTTGAAAATATTAGAAAATTACAATTTACAAGTTATTTTTAAAGATATATTTCACATTAAATTTTAACAAACGAACAGTTATAATTTTTGAAATTGTTGAGAGAAAATTATTAATTTCTTCGTTTTGACAGATTTTGTAGTTCTAGTGTTAAAAGAGCGCTTATATAATTTCGTTTGTGTTGTTGCTTGATTATTTATTATTTTATCAAAAATAAATTTTGAACATTTTTCAGCAAAAGGACGAACAAATTATGAGCTTCGAGAAAAGCTGTTCTCTCCAAAAGGCGCCGTTAACACAATGGCTCCATTTAAATTCAAACAGACCACCCTACCAGTGCCACCGAAAAAGTCTACCGGGGCAAAAGCTACAAGTCCGGTGTCGCCAGCAGTTGTTGCCAGTCCCTCTTTTCAGACGAGATCCAGTTACACTTTTTTATGATTAGAACTCAGATTTATCCTTAACATATTCACAGGAATCCCCACCAGACAAACCAGTCGGCAAGGTAGCCGGACATCCACAAGACCTCAATCCAGAGACCTTAGTCCCGCATCAAACGACCCCATGTGGGGAAACGACCCAGAGTGATATATAGAGTCAAAGATACAATATTGATTTATTAGAGTGTAAATCGTTTTTCCTGTCAATATCAGTCATATCAGTCTAGCCTATTGTGATTATGGACGCTTTATTATTACTTTTACTATTATATATATATATATATATAT
>MQRK01216559.1:26231-50891 GCA_001938485.1 Girardia tigrina
TATATATATATATATATATATATATATATATATATATATATATATATATATACATATATATATTAGATGAAGATAACTTTCTGAATTTCAAGATGTAGATGAAGAGATGATATGTATATGCGCGCGCGAGTGTGTATGTAACAGACAGAGAGAGACATATTGTGTTTGTGTGCACTTCTTGTGTGATACACACACACATGCACACATTACGACGTATATTGATTTTAATTGATTGATCTTGTTTAAACATTTTTATTGTACATTTTTACTTTTTTTGATTTTTCAAGTATTACCATTTACGATCACATTTTATTATTACCAGAAATATACGGCTACTCTTTATTAATTTAAGGTTTTTGTATGATTAATTGGTCCGTTTAAAGTGAGCTTGTTCGGGAAAACATTGGAAAATAGCAATTTCAAGAAATCATTGTCATTTGTTTTGGTCTAATGCCATACCAATATCTATGATTTATTAATCAGAAAGATATGCACTGAATTATAACATATTTGAGGTTACCAATAGAAATTAAAAAAATTAGAGTTTTGATAATTAATTAATATTATAAATATTTTCCATTTGTTTTCAAAAATGAGGATTAAACATAGAAAAATATTAATCAAGAGATGTCGTGTAGTGAAAAAGGTTTGAAGAATTGTTGTAATGGCAATTCAATCTGTAATAGTAATAAATAATCAGTCATATTTATGTTGTTAATATACACTATCCGTAAAACAGCCAACATGCGAGTTGCATAAAGAAGGCTGACTCCTGGCATAAGAGAAAGAAATAGAGCCAGAGTAACTAGTAAGAATGTGTTAATACTTTAATGATGTTTTCGAATCGGTATAAATCAGAAATAGCATAAAATTATTTACCATAAAATTCATAGATTAACTTTAAATTTAAGTGAGACGTAGCACCATAATATATAAATAAGAATAGAATAGTGTAGCGGAATTGAGAGCTTCTACAGACCTCGATGCTGGAACTGAACAAAGTCAATCTATTGCACCCAGCGACACTGAAGAATCACAAATCGACGATGACAGCTCAGTCTGCTCAGTAAAATCAGAGATTTCCCTCCTCAAAACACCCAAGAGTAAGAGACTTAGAGGACCAAAGTGCGCTCAATGACGGGCCGGCTCCATAATCCTAAAAAATCAGGAGATTATGGATAAGCCACCAGAACCCGACCCAAGATATTGGTTCGATGACCTCGACATCCATGCCTACCTAGAGGTGATCGAAAAACCAGATGACATCCTGCTCGCACCGACCTGGGCAATCACCAAAACTTTCGAAGGGGAGGAAGACCTTCCATCTATTCTTCCCGGTTACAACCTGGAGAAAATCCAATATTGTATTGTAGCAGTTAACTATGGCAGCACACATTGGTTCACCATGTGCTGCACTAAAGGTCATGTTTTCATATTCAACTCCCTGATGGATTGCCCGAATGAAAGACAATTAACAACACTCATCACTCCATTCATCAACGCTCTCAATAAAACTGCAACGGACAAAAGCAATTGACTCTTTAACATTAAACTCCCGATCAAGTACAGCACATGTCAACAACAAAAAAGCAATTATGACTGTGGGCCATTTACATGCGGGTTCATAGAGAACTTTATCAAAAGAAGGCAAAACCCTCTGTTTGACATTCCAATTAGTGAGATCAGAATAAAAGCACATTCTCTGCGCCCACAAAGATCTAGCCAAGCAAAACCGCAAAATGTAGGTGGAGGAAAAATGACAAAAACCGTTAAAAAACCACGAAAACCACGAAAAAAGAAGTACTCAAAAAAGACTGGCCAAAAGACACAGAAAGAACACAATGAGAAGAGACAAATCAAAGCCGACCTGTACAGATTTCAGGCTGATCGAATGTCACGACTAATCCAAAACTTACAAATCCCTGATGACATTCTGATACTAGACAACAGAGTGACCCACAAGATTAGCAAGGGTAATGAGGAATTCATTAAGACACACATTTCTTATTCCTCATTCATTGGAAAAAGACTTGTCCTTTGCCCACTCTGCATCTCCGACATGCAATTGATTCTAGTATCCTTCGATCAAGAAAACAAAAAAACATCCATCATGAACAGACTTTCAATATCAGACGAACAATGGACGGTCATCAAGACCCTGAACACGAACCTCTATTCGTTCTACAGAAATGTCAGCAATATTTGGGAACCAGAAGAAGTCAGTACGACAAAATCCGAGCAATTCGCTGGAAATGGATACTGGATTGCCAATTATATTTACCAAATTGTTCACAATGAAGATATCAATCAAGACAATCGACAAACTGTTTGGGAATTGACAAAAAAGAAGAAATTTAACAAAATTTCTGCCCACCCAACAGGGGATCGAAAAAAGACGGAACAAAATCAGACATACAAGGACAGACTGTCATCTGCAGAAGAGTTCCTTAAAACCGTCGCTAATGAACATATCGAACAATTTTCTGATCAATTACAACAATACATTTTACAAAAACAGAAAAAGAGCCGCAAAAAACCATACCAAGGAAAGATCGGTAAGGATAGAGGTAAAAATGACAAATACCTACACATCAAATATAGAATTGAGCCAAAGAAAGTGATAGAGATGATCCTATCGGACTCGAAAGTAACCACAAGCCCACCTATTGAAAAGATAAAAGAATACGGTCAGACAAAAACACCAGACCCACCAAAGACCGACTGGACCAAATTTCCCCTCATCGAACAAGGTCCAGAATTTTTCCAACCGGGCACTTTTGCTCAACGATCAAGAAGATTAGCATGGCCCCTGCGCAAGGATGACACGCAAAATCGTGAAGCGTTCCATATTTTTTAGATTATTTATTATCTTTGATATTTTTAGTTTTTTTAAAAATAATTTATTAATTTCTTTTATTTTCCTTCTTTTATCGTTAATAAGCAAAACATAATTCTTTACTTGATTAAGTAGCATTTGTGATAAATTATTTTTGTGATAGTTATGCAAAAGTCAATGGCACTGCGTATTCCCAATCGGTCACCCATATAACAGAATTCAAAAAGATCACCAAGGCAGAAATTCTATCAGTCCTGCTTAAAATGAAAAAATCCAGCCCGGGAAAATCAAACATCACATACAAAGACATTGAATACTGTGATCCCAGCGGCTGCATCCTTGAAAAACTCTTTGAGAAAATCATGGATAAAAATGAAATACCAAAGAACTGGGGCGAATTCATAACAATACTTATCCCCAAACCAGGAAAAGACGATAAATATGATCAAATGTCGTCCTGGAGACCAATTGCACTACTAGAATGCATATACAAAGTCTTTGCATCCTGTCTAACAGCCCAACTTGAAAAATGGCTGACAGTAAATGACCTGATTTTCCCACTGCAAAAAGGAACAGGAACATCAGATGGATGTGCTGAACACAACAATGTGTTGAGAATTATATTAGAAGAACTGGAAGAAGTCCACGTCGCCTTCCTCGATCTCACTGACACATTTAGTAGAATGCCCATAGATCATGTAATTGAAATATTACGCAGAAAAGGAATGGTCTCGAAATCGTGTGACTTGATAAGTCAATCTACACTGAAAAGACATCTGAATACTCATGCAATGGCCGATCTATCCCAGCAATACCGATCAACAGAGGAGTTCGACAGGGTTGCCCATTATCGATGCTCCTATTCAACGTTGACATAGACCCAATCTTGATGGAAATTCACAACTCACCAGACTCCTGAATAAAAATCTCTGATCACAAAATATCCTGCCTGGCGTATGCCGATGATATTGCCTTGATATCAAACACAAATTAAGGTCTCCAGGAAATGGTCAACAATGCCTTCAATTGGGCCTCCTGACATCGATGACCTTCAATTCGAGCAAATACGGTTATCTGTCAACAACGAAGGGAAACGAGAAGATATACATCAACGGAGAAGAAGTCGCAATAGTTGACGACGAAAAGGGATACAGATACCTGGGAGTAGACTTTACAAGATAAACAAAAAGCTCTCCCACCGAACTTTTCGAAGGTATCATAAGGGATATGAAAAAATCGCCAACTCCTCTCTTGATTCTTGGCAGAAGATTGACGCATACAAAACATTCATCCACTCGCGCCTAATCTTCTCTTTTCGAAATTATAACATTCCGAACAGAGAACTGTCAAGCTATGGTAGTGCTGATATTAAAAACAGGACATTCGCAATCGGTCTGGACAGAGAAATTAGAAAGTTGATAAAACCCGTGTGTGGTCTACAACCAACAGCAACAAACGACTATCTTTACGCAGGGAAAGAGTATGGGGGACTTGGACTAGTCGAAACCCGAGATGAATATGCCATACAATCAATCATACAGGCATTCAAGAACTTGACCTGCGAAGACATGAGCGTTGCCGAATTAACACTAATCAATTTGAACAACACTCTGAAAAAACAAAGTAAAAACAAAAGGAGAAAGTACAATCCAGATAGAACAATCAGCGAAATGATGGATTGGCTCAACGAAGGAGATTGAGAGAACGGAATCCAATCTTGGTGGACCAAAATCAGAAATAATATCAGATATCTGGACAAGATTGGATTACAAACTCGTTTCCTACATGATCAAGTAAAGGGGATATGCTTACAGATCAGGTCGTCTAGCGAAACTCTGACTCTATCTGCCGCCAACAAAAAAACCCTATCTTTCCAATTCCACAGACTATACCACCACCAAAAGTTTGTGGATTGGTCAAATCAAAAATGCGCGGGTAGATCAGCTGACGCCTTGAGTAAAAACAAAACCTCCAGTCAGATACTTTACGATAGAAGCCTAACAGCAACAGAATGGCAATTCATCCATCAAGCAAGAACAGGAAACCTCCCTGTAAACTACAGGCCGAAGAGACCAAAAGAAAAACACTCTGCCGTGCTTGTCGAAATTATGTGGAAACACAAATGCATGTCCTTTGCCGCTGCAATTACAATATGACACTTGTCACTGCACGACACAATGCTGTGGTTGACCTGGTTGTTGAGGCTTTAGACTTTGAAATGCCGTATTACGAAATCAAAACTGACGAACAAAGTGATTTCTCTACAACGAGCAGAAGAATAGACCTACAAGTCAAAAACAGCGGTGGAAAAACCCTGTGGCTGATAGACATCAAAACACCGTACGACGAGACGGAGAACCTCAAGTCCGCCAGAGAGCTGAATGAGACAAAATATGAGTCACTTGAAGCCGAGGCAAAAGCCAAATTTCCAGCCTGGAGCATACATCTCGGAACGATAGTCGTTGGTTGTCTTGGCTCCTGGACAAAGGAGAATGATGATGTCCTCAAAAATCTCAACTTGTCGGACACCGCATTAACCAACTTGCGACGACGATGTGTGATATCGAATATCAAGCATAGCGCGTCGACTTGGGCGAAACACAACATTTACTGTTTCAACCCATGTGCCAGCTCCACGGATAAACCAGTCGACTCAATCCTGGAGCGGATTCAAACGTTGGACGCTTAACGACGCTTTAGTCATTAGCTGTCCTGTCTCTGTGGTCACACGTTTAAGTGGACAAGCGACAGTTGCTAAATTTATTTCAAAAGTTCACGCAGATAAGCGTCAAGTTTAATCTATTACAAAGTACTTCGAGATATTACAAGAAGTTATCATTTGGTTAAATTACGCAGTTTATTGGAAGAGAAATAAAAGAAAAGATTGATTAAATTGATTTAAGAATTCAACTATTGAAATAGAGAAATCGTCATTATTGGAAGGAGTCATTGAATTTACTAAGGAACCGGCAGGAATAATTCGGGTTAATAGTTTTTCCATAATATCTGCAAATTTATCATTATTAAATTTATAAAGATTTCTCTTTTAAAATTATATTTCTCTCTATAATTAAAATCTTTTAATTGAAATGAAGTTGAATATTGGACGGTGAATCTGTTCAATAAAACATCAAATAGAATTGGTAAATATTACACACATTTATTTGTATTTATTATATATTGTGAGGAATATTTTAAATTGTTTGAATGTGTAAATGTATGGATGCTGTATGTTGATTTAAGTAGGTTGAATTTAGAATGATGATTCTCCCACCCAGATGGTATTTGGTATTTTTTTATTAAATTTAAAGTGATTGACTATTCGAACATAATTAAAATAATCATTTTAAGTTCATATCTTTAATTTCAGAATTAAAATTAAGTTTAATAATTTTTAGTAAAATTTAAATTAAATGCATTTTTAATAATTTGATGTCATTTTTATTATTTTGGGATTTATTGAAAATTGGTAAAAATTAATATTTTTAATTAATATTTTTAGAGGTTAAATATTTTAAAAAATAACTTAGAAAAATTGTTCGAATAATAATGATTAAAAACAGAAAATAAGAAAACCAATTAGAACGATGTCAAACGATGAAAGACCTTCTGAGAGTTTTAATGACTCTAAATCAGTGGTGGCCAAACTGGGTGTCGCGAAAATTTTTCAAAACTATCAAAAATACTCACTTTTTGGAAAAAAATCTTTAGGTGTTATAATGCTGGATTATATAGTGAGTAGTACTCACTGAGTATTATTTCCAACCATTTTACAAGATTTATAGTTGGTTGTTAGTTTCGGTTTAACGACCTTTTTGAAAATTTTTTTTTTCAAAATAATCCACTGAACGAAGAAATCAAAAACAACTTTTCTGCTGATTTTTAAAGAGATTTTTACGCGTAAGTAATTGTTTTATCATTCTACTAACGCCTTGTTACAATTCACCAAAAATTTATTGCAAAAAGCACCAAGCGGCAAGCTCAGCCTTCTCATTAGTTAATTTTAGTGTGATAATTTCGTAACTTTTCGTAAAACTTTTTTAAACCAAAGAATAACCAAACCACTATATTAAATGTTTCATCATTAATAAATAAGTTTTATCCAACTATGCTTGAAAAGCTAAAAGTTATGTCTTTTTCATTTTCAATTCCAATGACCGAAAATTCTAGTTATGTAGAAAGGCTGAAAGGCATATGGGTGTCGCGAAATTTTTCCGTTTACAAAAAGGTGTCACGGCGCAAAAAAGGTTGGCCACCACTGCTCTAAATGTAATTACAATAAAGATTCAAACGAGACTTGTTTAAATGTTATTAATATATATAATTAATATTGTAAATTTGTCAATATTTAAATAAAAAGTATTTTAGAAAATCGTTCTGTTGTTCAATATGTTAAAATAAAAATCTACTCATAATTATTAAAGTTAAAATATCTTTCATCAATCCGCAATCACTACACAAAGTTTATATCTAAATTCTAAAATAAAGAACTGACTTTTCTAAGAAAACCACCTAGAAAAGTGAACCAGTAAAGAAATTATTTTTGTTGAGCATTCAAAAGATTTCATATCTTTTATCGGAAACCCAGCAGATAAAGCTATGTTAACTTTTTGTATCTTAATGATTATAAAATTAAAATGAAATGTTTTAATTAAAAATACTCAACAAGTCAACTAGCTCTTTAATAAATTAAGCGTTATAAAAATATCAATTTTTAATTAGTCTTTCGTCAAACTCGGGGGCGCAACCAGAAATTTTTATTAAAAATAATTTTTAACACATTAAAGATTGCAAAAAATATGTCTTTAATTGATTTCGTATAATACACTGCTTTAAACGTTGAATAAATACATGAATTTAAGTAATGTTATTTTTACATAGCAGTATAGGAATTTGAATTTGAGTCAAATTTTCAAATTAAATTCATTTCATTATTATTTTTTTATAAATTTTAAATATAATTAGAAAATTTTTGGGGTATAAATGCACTCTTGTACGCCACCCCTGGTTGGACTACTGGTCAAACTCATAGTCTGTAATGAATGTTGAAACCCTGAAAATCTTTTATTATATTAAAATTGATTTATATTGTATATCTTTAAAAAATAATTTTGTTTACCTTTCTAATTACTTTATTTCTTGATTTAATATCAGAATAATGACCGACATAAGTAATTAAAATTGTTTTGCAATTACTATTTATGGTTTTAATTATTAATCCATCGTATTTAAGATAAATTACTATTTACACATGTATTAAAATTAATGTATTATTTTTTTAATATTGTTATTATATACAACTTTTTAAATTTTGATGTGAAACTTACATGTTTTCGACAAATTTTACAGTTAAAATGTGAGTAGTTGTACATGTAAAAGCAACCTAAAGTCCAGATATAGTGTACTTGAGATTGCTTTTACGTCAAGAGAAATGGCAAAATAAATAGAACGAAAATTCGGATGTTAAAATAATATTTACACAACAACAATTAACAACCGATACAAAACATATAACCGTTCAGCAGCAATAAATTCTATTTAAATGTTAATCCGAATTATGATAATAATAATCCACAAAATTGCCATGAATATTCCCATTTCTGGATCCGCTATTGAAATTGATATAGAAATTGAAATTGTGATCAATTTCAATTATTGATATCTATTTCTATATTAATTGCCCTTGGCAATAAATAATATAACCCAATTTACATATAAAATACACAAAAATAAAAAAAATAATGTACATTTACAAAAGCTCTCCCCCTAAAAGCGGAGCGAAGTGTTTTTCTGTGGTTGGTTTTATCTATTACAACAGTACATAGTAGTGAACACTACAGTACAACAGCTTGTTGCTCAATTTATGAAACTATAATATAACTTATATATAACTTTTATTATTTTAAATACAATTTACGAAAATAAAATAAATTTTATTCTTTGAAAGACAATTTACGAAATTATGAAACAACTTCTGTTATTTAAAAATTTATAATTTAAGCAAAAATAAATACATTTTGTTAAATTAAGGGATATATACATGAAATATGTAAATTTTTCGTATAAAAATTAAATAAATATTACATGCATATATCAACAATAGATGTTTTAAGGTGGACAGATCAACAAACTAAAATGATTAAACAATATTCAAAGAAATTTAATATTTTACAAAAAGCACTAGAAAATAAAGAATATTTTAGTGTATAAGTAACTAATTTTAAGTCATTTTGTATACCTATAGAAATTAGAAAGTTCATTTTTAGCAATATAAGATGATCAAATGAATTTAAATTAAATTTATCATTTTATTTAATTTAATTTTAAATATAATTATTCAAATATTTGTAAATTCTTTTTTAAGTAATGTTGGGGTTATATTATGTAAATAATTGACTTATTGAGTTTTGTGAATTTTATTATTTATGTTTTTGTTTTTATTGGTTTTAGGAATTTTATTATTTATGTTTTGTGTGAATTTTATTATTTATTATTTATAATTAGTCTTATGAATTTTATTATTGTTATTTATAATTTTATTTAAAATAAATTTAAATTTTATATCTGTTATTTATCTATAATTTTATTTAAATAAAATAAAGTTTTTAATTTCATATTATATTTGTTACTCACTGTGCGCTCTTGTCACGCATAGTGCGTCCTTTGTGGTGGCCGCATGCTTCTTTTGAGTCCAACGCGCTCTTATTTTTCTTCTACGCTTCAACCTTAAGCCACGCGTTTCAATCTAGGCATTTCATTTTTTGTGCTTCAACCTTACAGTAAGCCACGCGTTTTTAATAAGAATTATAAAAAGACCAAAGAAGAATAAATAATGTTAGATTTTTCTTCATTCTTACAGGTAAAGATATTTTATCAAACGTTAACGGGTTATAGATTTTTCTTCATTCTTACAGAAGTTGAGATCCTGATTTCCGAATTATCGAGAAAATTTCCTGTTATTGATTCCGAATTATTGAGAGAATTCCGTTATTGATTTCCAAAAATTTCTGAGATTAAATTGTTTCTCTTTGCAAAGGAGTTTGATATATTGACGCATCGATGAGATCCTCTGCTTATAATAATTGTAAAGCAGATTTATAATTTTAAAAGATTTTTCTTTAAAATCAATATATTTTAAATTTTATAAATTCCATAATTGTGATCGTTAATATATTAAAATAATAATTTCTATTTATTAAACTGATTAGCTATTTAAAACGGTTTTTCTGAAGCAGTCTAAATTTAACATTACACAAAAGGATATTTTTATTATTTGCTTTAATAATAACAATAATTGTAAAGCAGTTATTTTATATATATAATAAAGTTTTTATAACAATTGTCTTGCGTTATTGATAATTGATCATTTAATTCATAATTCGTTATTGACTTTTTTTAATTTAATAAAAAAAGGTTTAATAACATTTAAATTCAAGTGAAGATTGTCAATCTTCTTTGTTAACTCATTGTTGGGTGAAGGTAAACCAATTCTCTTTTGCCCAGTGTCTTAACAGTAAGCTATATTTTTCAGCCAAATTGTTGACTTATTTTAAATAATTTTGTAATTTTTTATCGAGTTTATTGATAAATATTTTAAATACATTTCATTATTATTTTTTACGAATTCTCGATCCAACAGTTCGAAAAATAAATGAAAAATCAAGTCATAAAAATATATTATTCAGATAATGTACTTTTAAAGGAAATTATAATTCTAAAATTATAAAAGTAGCAAAAACAGAATGATTGAAAAGTCTAAGGATAATCATAAGGGTTGAGAGATGTAAGGAACTATTTGATTTTTCTTTAATTTATTCATGAAATTGATTTCTCAAAAATTTTCGAAATTTAATATTAATTAAAATATTTGACAAGAATTAAAATTTTAAATCAAAAGCCAAATCACAATATTTTTAAGATAATACTTTATGCTTCATAACAATTACAAATATTATATAAACAGTTTAAATAAAATAATACAAACACATCATAATGTGACAGTTCCTGCAAATTTTACGATGAAAACTCTAGCAGCATTTAACTTTTAAAACAGGAATTCTAAATTATATTAAAATTGAGTAAGTAAAATTTAGATTAAATTTTAAAATATAATTAATTAACTTCGAATAAAATATTTATTATATTTATATTTGTTTTTTATACAATTGCAATGAATTAATTTTCAATATTCATACAAAATCTGTTTAAATATTTTTTTATTAATAATACTTTTATTTAACTTCTTCTATTCTAATAATATTTCAATTAATTTTTTATTAACAAAAAACAAATAATTTACTCTGGTAGAATAAAGTATATTATTTTAATTACATTTTAAACTAATTTATGTAAAGAATAAAAGAATTATATCTAAATATAATAAAAATAAATAGAAAACCTTAGACAATAACAATGTTTGTTTTTAAACATTTATTTTTCACATAACTATCAAAAGCGTATGATAAATGACTATAGCCATTGTTCTGGAAGACTAATGTAAAATATAATAGTAAAGTTAATCGCCTTTAATTGATCGTCTCTAGTAGAACAATGGCATTTATACATTACTTACAAAAAAGAGTTTTCTTTAATTAACGAATTAGAATGAAATTATAAGTAAAAAACTAAATATATAATTAGTTATCTAATTTAAAAATTATTTTTCGAATACATTTTTGTTACAATTTGAAAATTTGTAAATAGATGCAAACATTTTTTTTGACATCTAATGAGAATTTCAAAATAAAATAAAATTTTCTATTAAAATTATTTTCTATCAAAATTTTAAAATATTTCTAAAAAATATTTTCAACAAAAATATGAATAATTACAATTTAATATTAAACTTCAACATTCATTATAGTTATTAAAATAACTTTTTTAGAATCATCGAAATTATTTAATAGAAACATTAATATTTTAATTTGATAATTTACCGATTTCTTTTTCTCCAAAAAACAAAGTTTATTCCGAAATATTAATTTTATTCAAAAATTTCTTTTTCGTTAAAAAAACTTTAACAAACAATTATTTTAAATCTTTCATTATCGTTTTTTTTCGACCAAATAAAATATAAAATCCAAAATTATTTTCCTTTAATTATTACTGAAAAAATATTCAAAAATATCTTTAATAAATTTGTTTAGTTAATGCTAATTGTTTAATCGTGCTCATTTTAAATTATTATCAACAGAATATAAGTGCTTATTGTAATGAATTGGGAACCGAATGGTAATGGAATAGGACAAATTTTACAATTACTAAATGAATCACAATCAACGGATACCAATGTTCAACGATCAGTTCAACAAGTAATAATTTTCTAATTTTACTGGACGCTATTTTAACTCGTCTCTTACTCACCCCTAAAAAATTAATCAGAAACTCGAAGAACTCAACAAATATCCGGATTTTAATCAATATTTAATTTTTATTCTCTCCCAAATGACAGATCAAAGTAATAACCGATTAAAATTCGATAAAATTTATAAATTAAAATCAATAATAATTTCTCATTGACCCAATTTAATAGGTGACGCGACGAGAAGTCTCAGCGGTCTGATCTTGAAGAACAATCTCAAGAACTCGTACGATAAGTTCAATCCGAGCGTCATCGCCTACATCAAGAATCAGTGTCTCGTGTGCGTCAGCGACGACTCACCGATGGTGCGCGCCACCGTCGGCATCCTCATCACCACCATCGTCAGCAACGGCAAGCTAGAGACGTGGCCCGAGCTCATCCCGCGACTCATCATGTGTCTCAAGTCCAATAGCGACAATCTATGCGAGGGCGCTCTCGGCGTGCTCCAGAAGATCTGCGAGGACTCCAGTGACCAGCTGGATAATCCGGCACTCGGGCTGCCCGTCAAGGACCTGCTGCCCGAGTTCTTTCGGTTTTTCTCCCATAAAAATCCGAAATTTCGGTTTGTTTTTTTATAATGATTATTTACAAGCCAGTGATTTGTTAACATGAAAGATAAACTATTGATTAAATTGGAATTATTTTCTGAAATTTTATAAGGAATAAATATTCATAAATTAATTAAAAAATATTCATAAATTAATTAAAAAATATTCACAAATTAATTAAAAAATATTCATAAATTAATTTTAAAAAATTCATAAATTAATTAAAAAATATTCATAAATTAATTAAAAAATATTCACAAATTAATTAAAAAATATTCATAAATTAATTTTAAAAAATTCATAAATTAATTAAAAAATATTCACAAATTAATTAAAAAATATTCATAAATTAATTAAAAAATAATCATAAATTAATTAAAAAATATTCATAAATTAATTAAAAAAATTCATAAATTAATTAAAAAATATTCATAAATTATTAAATAATATCAAATTAATTAATAAAAAAATCACAAATTAATAAAAAAAAATATCCGTAAATTAACAAATATTCATCAATAATTTATTGATAATGATTTCAAGTTTTAAATTACGAAATAATAAATTGTGTTTTAGATTGCATTTAATTGATCTTTAAACAACCCTTGTTAAATCTAAAGAACTCTCTAATATAATACAATACTTCATAAATGAATCATTCAGATCGACAGCCTTAGCGAGTGTCAATCAGTTCATAAATGAGAGATCAGAAACGCTCATGAATCACATCGATGATTTCATCCAGAATTTGTTCTATTTGGCTGAAGACGAGGACCCTGAGGTACGAAAATTGGTCTGTTCAGCTCTTGTTCTATTGGTGGAGGTCCGAATCGATCGACTGATTCCTCAAATCAATAATGTGGTCGAGTTCATGCTGATGAGAACTCAAGACACTGATGAGAACATTGCACTGGAAGCTTGTGAGTTCTGGCTTTCGCTGTCCGAGCAGCCTATGTGCCAGAATGTGCTCCATCCATTCGTGAATCGATTGGTACCTGTCCTTGTTAGGGGCATGAAATATTCCGAGAATGACTTACTATTTCTACAAGTTGTTTTATCGAGTTATATTGATAATAAATGATTAATCAAAATATTGGTTGCGGTGTGTAGAACGATCTCGAGGAAGACAGTCACATTCCCGACAAAGAAAGTGATATTAGACCACGATTTCACAAAGCAAGGACTCGCACTGCGTCAAGTGTTGAGGTAATTTATTTACATTATTATAACTAAGATATTTAATTATGACTAGTAAAAGAAACATTAATCAATATTTATTTATTTAATCATGAGAATTTTTATTCTTTGTCAAATGTATTGTTTTTATAAAAGTACATTTTTATGTCCCTATTTCTTCTACTGTTCTCCAAATATCACAATCTCGTGACTCGATAAAATCAATACCAACCTGAATTATAATTAAATTCCCGCTTATATGACTTGTGTTTTGCCCAATTGAGTATTCATATATTTCTCTGTATATATCGATTGGAATATATCGCGATGATTTCCCTCTTTTAGAATAAATATGGCCGACGTAATCGATAAATGTTAGAGAAGGCGTGATTGATTTAAGATCACTTCTAATGCTTATCCTGTTTGCTAAAATTTACATTTCCATAAGTGCTTATACAATCTCTGTATCCATGCACAAAACACGAGGGGTATTGCACTCATTTACGAATTAAAACAATAAGAAATTATAACAAATGAATACTAAAAATTATTGTTGGAATATAATTAATATATTTCATGTTTTTATCATTGCAGGAGAGTGAAGATGAAGGAAAAGACGATGATTATTTGTCGAATTGGACTTTAAGAAAGTGTTCTGCAGCCGCTCTTGATGTTTTAGCTAATGTTTTTCACGATGATCTTTTGCATGTCTTGCTTCCAATTATCAGGGATACTTTAGTTTCTTCAGATTGGTTGGTAAAAGAATCTGCGATTCTTGTTCTAGGAGCAATCGCTGAAGGTAGAAGAAATATTTACTCGCAATATTTACATTTTTTTCATAGGATGCATGCATAGCATGGTTCAATATCTTCCAGAACTGTGTCCTTTCCTTATCAATTCGTTGAGCAATCCAAAGCCATTGGTTAGAAGTATCACCTGTTGGGCACTGAGTCGCTATGTGCATTGGATTGTCGCTCAACCGCATGAACAATATTTGAAACCTCTAATGTCAGAATTATTAAAACGTATTCTCGATCCCAATAAACGTGTCCAAGAAGCCGCTTGTTCAGCATTTGCCACTCTCGAAGAAGAAGCCTGCACCGAACTCGTTCCATATTTACCTGATATTCTCCAAACATTAGTTACCGCTTTTGGCAAATATCAGCACAAAAATCTATTGATACTCTACGATGCTATCGGTACACTGGCAGACTCTGTCGGCAATCACTTGAATAAAACAGTACGATTTCGCTTTTCAAATAAATTGATTTGTTATCATTCCAATGCAGGAATACGTGGAAATGTTGATGCCGCCATTATTTCACAAATGGAACCAGTTAAAGGACGACGATAAAGATCTTTTCCCTCTTCTCGAGTGCCTGTCGAGTGTAGCCACAGCGCTGGGAGATGGTTTCATTCCTTATTCAGAACATGTTTTTCGACGTTGTATTAAGCTTGTCGATATGACTCTCAAACTGACCTCAGTAGATATTGAATTAAACCAATTATCTTTTCTTTAACATTTGCTTTTCTCTCTTTCCAGAGTACCTATCAGAATCCAGAATATATAGAGACTCCGGACAAAGATTTTATGGTTGTTGCTCTGGATTTGTTGAGCGGTATTACAGAGGGTCTTGGCAGAAACATTGAACCGCTTATCAGAAGCAGCAATATTATTCAATTGCTTCATCAATGTGCACAGGTTAGTGACTCGATATTTTATTTTATAATGCTTTTTCTTCCGTGAATCACATGCTTCATTTACACATACGCATTTATGTTCCAAAAAGCTCTTTTCATTCTAAAATATATTGTGAACAATACATTTTCCTAAAAACGATCATGATTATCTGTGACTCGGTTATTTATTGAGATAAATCTTAAGACTTTTACAATGTATGTTTAATGTTATTCATCAAACTACCACCACTTTCAATACAATCTCTGTCTTTACTAGGGCTGACAATCCCGGGATTTGTATAATAGTTCAAACTATCGGACACCTACTAATCAAACTGCTCTTTTTTGTTAAGACGACTAACATTTACGAAACACAATGTAAACATATTTCTCAATTGCTGGTATCATAACATAATTTACAAAGATTTAAAATGATAACATAACAAACAAAGTTTCTCCAATGTTTTATCATTTAGACTAGAGCACAGCTTTGTACGAGAATATCTCACAGAGGAAAAGACACGTTCGGCTTCAATGAAAGTTGGGGGAACAGTGAGAAGATATTTGTAGACCCAGTCCATAAAATATCCTCTTTCCCCAACATGTTCTAAAATGATAAGTTCCTTATCATCAAATCAGTTTCTACAATCGCCGTTTTCGGTTTCGTTGACACCAAGATAGCTTCTTTCAATCGAAATTTGATTAATTTCAGTCTCGATGATGTCTTTGCTGATGATATTTTCCTTCACAATTGATCGTTTAACAACTCGAGCCATGGGATCACAAAGATAGCGAACGATGTGGGTTGCGTCTGACATTCTTTCAGTTATCATAAAGATATTTATTATTCTTTACAGATATCATTTTAAAATTGATCACTTTTTAAAATCTTATTTTTGACTTTTTTTGGAAAATAATTCCAATATTAATCAATTATAAATTATAACTGATCATTGGCGGATTTTGTTACCAAAAAGTAAAAATTTAAGTTATCAATTTTTATCTCTATGAAAACATTTTTCTGAAATCCGGGATTGTCAGCCCTAGTTGTGACTGAATGCCTCTTATTTCAAATATTTTTCATTTCCCCTTGAACACACACAATCACAGATTCATTAGTTATTTTTATCGACTGCGATTTAATAAACCGCCAAAAATCAACTGAAAACTATTGCTTTTAAGCCATTTAGTCTTATTGATTTACTAGAACTTAACGTGTCAATTGGAGCATGTGAATCTTGATAATCAAGAAGAGATAATTTTATTGAAAATAACTGATCTAATAAATAACCCAATCAATATCCAGGATGCTCAACCGGAAGTCAGACAAAGCAGTTTCGCACTGCTCGGGGATCTAACGAAAGCCTGTTTCCCTTTACTCCAGCCATACACTCGGGAATTCATGGAAATTATCGCTCCCAATCTCAACAGCCAGCACATCTCTGTCTCCAATAACGCAATTTGGGTTGTCGGAGAAATGTGTATGCAACTCGGTTCGGAAATGAAAATTTTTGCTCCGATGTTCGTTGAGAATCTCGTTACCATCATAAACACTCATGTCACTCCAAAAACCCTCCACGAGAACACTGCGATCACGATCGGTCGACTCGGTCTAGTTTGTCCCGAAGAAATTGCTCAGCACTTGCAATATTTCATTCGCAACTGGTTAGTGTTATTGTTCTATTTTATTCTTGTCACATGATCGATATTTCTCTTTATTTTGCACTCATCAATGACTTCTTTTTGTTATTTCTAGTAAATATTAATTGATTTTTTGCTGTAATTAATATTAATTCGATTAATATTACTTCATTTCAAATGTTATTAATAGAACTGCGAATTGTCAGGTCAATAAAATTGACATTTAAAACTTGCAGTGCAAAAACTATTTATCGAATTTATATTTTAGGTGTATTTCTTTGAGAAATATCAGAGACAACGACGAGAAAGACTCCGCTTTCCGAGGAATATGCAATATGATCACTCTCAATCCTAACGGTGTCCTTAATGATTTCCTATTTTTCTGTGATGCAGTGGCATCCTGGAACAACCCGCGGCCAGATTTGAAGGAGATGTTTCACAAGGTACACCTTTCAATCGATTAAAACATTTACTATTGAATTTTATTTTTTAAATATAATCTAAACCAGGGGTAGTTACCCTTTTCATACCTATCGCCCACTTGTTCTACAGTGTTGATGATTGATAAAGTAGGAAGGTTTAAACTATTTATCAAGTAGATTTGAGGACAATTACTTACTGTGTTATAAATGAGTACCTTATAAACGCAATATCGCATCTACATGGAAATATTTTGCCCTTAACGATACGAATGGTTCGTTTATATAAACTGCACAAAGCTAATTCCAAATATGCATAAGAAAAAATTGAAGACCTTAGTACATTTCCTATTAAGTTTCTGTAAGTGGTTCATTCTATTGAGCTGCTGTAATGTAAGAGGATTTTAAGTAGTACTGTAAACCACAAAATAGCAAACGATGTGATGGTTAGTAAAACTTCCTGTTTGTATGAATACAAGGAGACAATAAACGATGAGAATAAGAGCAAATAATCTGCACACATTGTTCATATTAACGTATAAAAATCGAATATGTCTGATAAAAAATTTTATTAAGCAATATTTTCAACAGGAAAAATCTTTTTATATATCGGAAAAAGTCTTACGGCGGTATGGACCAGGTTGACTATCACTGGTCTAAACCATGGACACAGAACAATTTAATTAACCCAAGAAGTTCGATGGAATTCGATATTTAAACCGGAGTAGAGCGTATCTTAACTGCTATATCCATTCTTTATGCTGACAGAACTTTTATTTGACCAAGAGATTTTTTCTTGATATCTTTTGCAGATGGGAAAGTGACATTTATTATTTATTCATCTATCAATACTTTTCTGCGTAATATTGACTACTTAAAAATTTATAAATAGATACTTTTCAATTAATATTGTCCAGGAACTCCGATGGAACCGTTTCCCCAATCCTGGGACCTTTAAACGTTTTTTGATCAAATTTTCACTCATTTATTATTATCGATAATGAGTAAGTGTGCAAAGTTTTCAGAAAATCGATTGAGTAAAAGACCTTCAAAAATAGGTTTTTAAATTCCAAGAATGGAAGTAGTAAACCAGAAACAATTTTTTTAATCTTTTGTATTGGGTTGAGGAATAAGTTCCCGACGTTTTCTGAAAAATTAAAATTTTATTTTTTAACACAAAAGTTACTACAAATTAATCACAAATATAATCTCCGCCATTGTTCACAACTTCTTCCCAACGTTCAACGAGTTTTTCAATGCCTCTTTGGTAGAAATCGCCCGGTCTTCTCCATCATTATTGAACGAAACACCACGCAAAGCGTTAGAAAGCGAACGGAAAAGATGAAAATCAGATGGATCCAAGTCAGGTGAATACGGAGGGTGCGGTAACACAACACAAAGCTCTCGGGCAGCGTCTGCGACTTGACACTCCATTTCAATGGTCTAAAAATCGACCAAAATTAATCTGAATAAGAAAAAACAAAATTCATCATTTTTAGAGCAAAACAAGAGCTTTCAAATAACATATAACATTACATCAAAAACTTAATTTAAATATTAAACTGATTAAAAATTAAAAAAACGACGGGAACTTATTCCTCAACCTAATACAAGGGAAAATTCCATACAACAATATTTACAACTCCATTTCGCAATTAAATAGTTACTAATGACACAAGTTAATTATAAAAACATTTCTACCGTGTTTCCCCGAAAGTAAGACAGTGTCTTACTTTCTTTTTATCCCTAAAGCCCCACTATGTCTTACTTTCGGGGTATGTCTTATATTAGGAAAAAAATGTCGAATTTTTTGTTTTAACCATAAAATTAACATTTATTAACAACCTGAATAGTATTGTATTCACCACAAAACAGGTTAATAAAAGGAAGTGCCAAGAATGTCTTGTTACAACATTGCATAACATGTAAAACAATGGCACCCTCCCCCAAGATGCGGCCCGCACCCCCAGCCCCACTCTTTGTACCGCACGTCACTGGAGGCAAATCCCCCGTGTTTCCCCGAAAGTAAGACATATGTCTTACTTTCGGGGTACGGCTTATATTAGCTGATCCTTCTGAAACTCCCGATACGTCTTACAATCGGGGGTGTCTTACTATCGGGGAAACACGGTATTTAAACATTTGTGGATAATCGTAAAACGTTTTTTTGGAAAAAACAATTTTTTTTCGATTTACTAATTGGATGAAATTTTCACATTGTCATTTATTGTCATCGAGAATGAGTAAGTGTGCAAAGA
The DNA here is from genome assembly GCA_001938485.1 of Girardia tigrina. NCBI lineage: Eukaryota > Metazoa > Platyhelminthes > Tricladida > Dugesiidae > Girardia > Girardia tigrina. The sequence continues at coordinate 46,151 of MQRK01216559.1, forward strand.
TGGGAGAAAAATAAGTTTCTAAATTCCATGGATATAGAAAGTATATCTTTATATCTATATATCTTTATATCTATCATATATATCTATATAGAAAGTAACTGGAATGAAACAAAAAATAAAGAAAGATTAATTTTGTGGATTTGCTAAATTCGAATCAATCGGTAATTTGTTTCAGCGATATTTCATGCAGATTTACTTTCACCTAAAATCGCAATAAATAAACGCCACCAAAATAACTGACGGTTTTCAGTTCGGTTCAATTTGAAATGCGATCGACAGATTCTTTCTAATTTTCAATCTTCGCGCTTCTCTTTCGACGATAGTTGATGACATTTTTTTTCATTTACCAAGCCGACAAATCGTTATTAGACAAATAATGTCCGGTAAGAAAAGCGGGAACATTTCAATTACACTATTTGCGACAATTAGATCTTTATTAATCGTCATTTTTTTCACTTATTAACCGAATTACGTTCAGATCCTCACGGGATTCAAGGAGCAAATCGATGATCAAGCCTGGAGCACGTTCTGGGAGCAGTGTCCGCAGATGCTGCGGGACCGTCTGAATCTACAGTATCATTTGTAAAGAGAGAGATAATTCGTCTCGCTTATGCAACTGCACGCGTCACATCTTCAACAAAAACAGAATCGAGCGAATTGTGTCGCGTTGCTTCGATTTAACCGTTTTCCAATGTGTTATGAAATGAATATTAAATGATTTGTTTGACAGTTTGTTTTTATTTTTCAAATATTTTTGTTTTACGATTTTATCTCATTCACTCAGTCCTGGTTCATCAAGATTTCCCATCTGTCTTTAATATTGACTTGTGCGTGTGTGTGTGATGTTGTGACTGTATAGGCATATGCTTGTGTGTGCTGAATTATCATTGCTCAATGTTCTGTGTGGGTATAAATGTATATTGTGTGTGTGTGTATGAGCGTGATTGGTCGTTATACCGGTTGTTTGATTTTCTCTATTGACTGATTTTCCGATATATTGATTACAAATTGATAATTTTCGCGACGACAATGAGATTCTCAAATATATATAAAATTCATCTTCTAATATCGATCGATAATCAACCGAACTTATTCCAATCATTATACTTGTTGTCGTTTGTCATGATCATATACATATATGAAAACCAGATGGAATGAAATTCTCGCGAGACCGGCGTGCACCTGATGATATGATTGATGGATTCTAGATTTGATGAGTTGATGTTGCGTTGTGATATATTATTTTATCAATAAAATTTATTGTTGTATAAACAGTGTTATATTCAATGATTTATTCAATTTATCAGTGTCGGTTTTGAAAAAATAGATAGCAAAACTTATTTTATCTATTGTCAGAGATTTGGTAGGCGACTGAAATGAAAACGTTAGATTTTGGATAATTTCGTTTAATGTGAACGTAAAATTTATACATTTAATATTAAAATATCGATTGAGATGAAATTTTAAAGTTTTAAAAAATTATTTTGAATTTCATCTTGACAAGAAATTGAGAAGCTACCAGTTTTACTCAATTCAGTTTAAGTGAGTTAGATTTTAACTGTAGTTTCTCTTCAACAGTTACATGTATTGGCTTAGAATAAAATTGCGGCAATTCTTTTATGAAATTCAAGAAAGATTTTAAAATGTTATGATGAATGAGAAATTTCAAATTATAAGTATTAGAAAACCAGTTTCTGTAAAAGACAATTTATTTAAACCCTTGGTGTGTATACTCCTGTGAGATCTGTTGGCACTTTCCTACCTATTTTTTTATGTACCACATCATAACGGTTTACTTTAATAAAAAAGAAAAGTTAAAAAAAATTTTCTGATTCCATTTTGACATTAAACAAAGCAAATATAGAAAATGAAATTAGATTTAATTTATAGTGTTTAAAGTTTAAAAACAAACTGAAACTAATTATTATAAGAGACCAAATAAAGGTAAATTTAAAGGTGTATGATTAAAATAGAGCAGTGTCATTTAAATTGTGTACTTATTTTTTTGCAGTGAATACATATATAATTTGAATGTCATTGTAATTGTTATGAATTATTATTGCGTTAATGTATTTCATTAGTTATGAAATATTCTACTTTTCAAAAGTCATTGAAAAAATTCTCGATTATGAGAATTTATTAAAATACAAATATGTGTTTAAAGCTTTAAAATAATTTGGTTAGTTAAATATAAACAAAAATGACCCAGTTAAAATAATCAATATTATGTAAAGGCGTGACCCGACAAAAGAGCCACCAAAACAAAAACACCTAACGAAAATTATGAAAATTTGTTGTTTTTAATTTTTAAGTTATATTATATTTTAGAATTGTATGTTTGGTTTTTGAAAAAAATAAAATATTTGAAATGGATGATTATGTAATTAATTTTGTAAAATTAATAAAAAACTCCTAATAAATTGACAATAAATTTCATAGTAATTTAGTCTATAAAAAGTTATGTTTGTCATACATTTCATCTAAATTTTTAATACCCTTTTAAGTCATATATCAGTTTTAGTGTAAAAATTTCAGTTATACAAGGAACGTAACTATAATACCATAAAAACCGCAAGTCTAGCATATACAATTATTTTTCTCTTGAATTTTTAAGCTAAACCTTGAAAATTCAAAACCTTGCTAATTCACAGAATTCAATAATTAAAACATAGATCAAATAGTTTGATTCTTAGAAACCTTCTCTTTCAATCTAAAGAAAAAATTGATGTCCTTATTATCATGGGTTAGAATTTTATTCTTGATATGGTTGTCCAACTCTGGAGACTTCATCAAATCATTAGAAAGTGATATTTTACAAAAAGGTACAGAAGATATATTTCGTCATGTATGAAATCGTACTTCTAGTACCCACATTAATATTTCTAACACTTTACAATAAAAAACTATTTTTTTTAGAAAAAAACAGTTGGAATTTCCAGTTGAAAAATTCACAATTTAAAATTAAATTAAATTAAATAACTATATATACTTATAATTTAATTTAAAATAATAATAAATGTAATTGAGCAAAATTATAATTAACTTTAAAGTATTATTAATTTTATTTTTTTCAATTTGATTAAATTATTTCATTTATATGTAAAAAAAATCATAGGCGGTGTCAATTGTAGTACCATTAAAATTTCATTTAAAAATCATAATAACAAAATTTATGCAAAATTTGCATTGACAATACAAGAATACATTTACTATATAATGAGACTTAGTGTTTCAGTAGCGTAGGAATTCAAAGTCAACAATAAATTCTAGTTTTTTGAAATTAATTTTAACCACCAGGGGATATCTTAACCCTGGTTAAGAACCACTGATGAATAATAATAAATAAAGTATAATGAATAGTCTTTAAATAGTCTCTATTTTAAAAATCGTTTCAAAATTTGAAAAAAATCTCACCAAATTTTTAATTTAAGGATATTATAATTTGTCAATATACTTCAATGTTTGTTACTACCAATCACAGTAAAATTGCAAAAAAGTTGTCTATCAAGAACATAAGTACTTTAATTTAATAAATATCATTGTTTAAAAAGTGCTTATTTAAAATTTATTATTCATTTGAATCAAAATTAAAAATTTCTTTCTTTCTCGCGAAAAAAAAAATCCATCAACATTTTCAAATATTTTGAATTTTGTATTCATAAAAAAATAATATTTAACTTAATTTGTTTAAATGATTTAGTTTCATAATTATAAGTTACCGATTTTGTGTTTTGAAAAAATGGATTCGGGCAATGTAAACACATTTTTACAAACAATCGACTCAAATTTATCAAAATCGGATAATAATAATAAAAAGAAAATGAATTTCTTGAAAGAACAAGTATTCTTTTTCGAATTCCAAATCATTCTGGAATAATAGTAATATGAATCGTCAGGATCTATTTTTACCAATTGCGAATATTTCAAAAATAATGAAAAAAGATTTACCGATTACCGCAAAAGTATTTTTTTTAATTCGAACTACGGCAATACGTACATATTGCACCTCAATTACGGAATGGTTTATTGATCCACATTTTTACAATTATTTTTTAAATGATTAATCATTATTTTTCATAATACCGAATTTGTCATAGTTCTGTTCTGGCCATGATTGTACTACATAATCCACCACTGCATTACTACTCAAAATCATAATCAAACTTAATTTAGTATGTTAGGAATTAAGAAATGTTATTAAAAGTCAGGCGCGTACAATAAAAATATTTAGGGGGGAATAATGTTACATAATATTCATTTTCTTTTTCGAGTTTTTATTTTTACATTTAAAAAAATTAGAAAAAGAATATTATTCAAATAATAAAATTTATAATACCATCGAACTGCCGCTAATACAACTAATATAACTTGGCCAATGTTCATATCTGGCTTCTATAGATAGGAGGATTTTGTTATCTGCAGCATGAATAATGTTTTGAGGAAGAAAAATTTCTATGTTCTACAAAACTTATACGTAATTAGGACCACAATTAGAATTTTTCTGGGGGATTTTCTTAAATTTTCAAAATATTTTTTGTTTCGGATAGTTCACAAATTAGGTGAGGCGACTTTTCCGCGGCGACTTTACCGCGGGCGACTTTACAGCGGGCGACTTTACAGCGGGCGACTTTACCGCGGATTTTTTTCAGAATAAAATATTAAAAATTTTTAATATTGATATTAAATAATTAAATAAATTTAATTTTCTTAAAAATTTTTTATTAAGATATTTTTTGCCATT
>MQRK01216560.1:12546-24062 GCA_001938485.1 Girardia tigrina
TACCGAAAAATATAATGGATGAAAAATGTTGAATTCCAAAAGGCCAACCCAAAATTTGCTTAAAAAGTCAAAATTAAGAAATTAAGAATGCTCATATTATCTACTTACAATTGTAAGTAAATAATTATATTAATAATAATTCATATGGAAAATTATTATGAATAATTCTGATAATAATAATTTTCCATATGAATTATTATTAATTTAATTATCTACTTACAATTGTAAGTAAATAATATGAGCGTTAGTGAAGCAGTGAGTGACTTTAGCTTTTATAAGATAAGATTTATTTTAGCAGTTGGTAATCAAGGTTAGATTTGGAAAATTTTGGAATAATTAAAAACATTTATATTTGATTTTTGAACTATCAAAGATGGAAAGCAAGAATCATCATTTACGACATGTATTACTTTTTTACTTCCGAAAAGGTAAAAATGATATACAAGCAAGAAGAAAATTATGCGAAGTGTATGGAGAAGATGTGTTGACAGAAAGCCAATACCAAAACTGGTTTAAAAAATTTAGATCCTGAAATTTTGATGTTGAAGATTCTTCACATTCCGGAAGGCCCATTGAGACCGAAGAAGACATAATAAAGACATTAATTGATTTAAACCGGCAAATAACAACTTGCGAAATTGCCCAGATATTACATTTATCTAATTCTACGGTCTATGATCATTTGAGGCGCCTAGGTTTCACATCAAAACTCGACATATGGATTCCTCATAATCTTACCGAACGAAATTTATGCTATCGTTTAGACATCTGCGATATGCTTCTCAAACGTCAAGAAAATGATCCATCTTTGACGCGCATCGTCACTGGAGATGAGAAATGTAAGTTCGTTTCGTTTCTACAATAACGTAAAACGCAAGAGATCTTGGAGTAAAAAAGATTAACCTACTCAAAGCACTTCGAAAGCTGACATTCATCAAAAAAAGTGATCCTATCTGTTTGGTGGGATTTCAAAGGAATCGTATTTTATGAGCTTTTTCCGGACAAAACTAAGATTAATTCGGACGTCTACTGCCATCAGCTGGACAAATTAAATGAATCCCTTAAACACAAAAGGCCAGAATTGATCAATAGAAAAGGTGTAGCGTTTCACCAAGAGAATGCAAGACCTCATACAAGTTTGGTAACTCACCAAAAGCTTTTACAGCTAGGATGGAACATCATGCCTCATCCACCATATTCTCCAGATCTCGCACCTTCTGATTATAATTTGTTCCGGTCTCTACAAAATTATTTAGATGGTAACACTTTTGGATCAAATGATGATGTTAAAAATCACCTGGAAAAGTTTTTTAGCAGCAAATAACAAATATTTTATGAACGTGGAATCATGTCACTGCCAGGAAGATGGAAGAAGGTATTGGACTACAATGGCCAATATGTATTTCAATAAAATATTTATTCGTCATAAAAAATTGTCTTTTACTTTAATACAACAAAACGAAATGACTTTCCGAACAACCCAATATATACGAATAAATTTGAATAGAATTGGCAAACTGTCGAATAAAAAATTTCCAAATCAATCAAAATTTATTAATTTCGACGGTTTAACCGTCATCGTCAAAACAAATGATTTTTCAAACGAAATTTACTTATTTGTCCAGTTAATGGTTATGTAATCAACACGTCATCAGTACACCATTTAAAAAATCCTAACAAAGTTGTAGAGAATGCAGTTTGAACGTTAATTTTAGGATCCAAAGATCTTATATATAAGGCTTCACATGTCACTCTCCCAATAATTTTTAAATTTTAGATGTTCAAGATCAAGAGATAAAAGTATAAAATTGATTAATTGATAAAAGTTTAGAAATTGGATATTTGTTAAGTGTACCATATTCAGAGGAGTTAAAAATATTAAAAAAATCTATCTTGACAGCTTTAGATAATGCAATATGTTTAAAAGTAATATCCCATACTCAAAAATTTAAAGCATATTCGGCAATAAATTTTCGACACCAATAGGATTGTGTTCGGATCTCATTTACCAATATACATGTAATGGGTGTAACGCCACATACATCTGAGAGACTTCACGTTATCTCTGTAAGAGAATCCAGGAACACAGTCGTAATGAAGGTAACATTGCAGTATATAGAAGATATTGTAAAGGAGATATAAATTCACAACACTAAAATTTTGTGCATTCAATTTAAAAATTATTGGGAGAGTTGACATGTGAAGCGTTATATATTAGATCTTTGGATCCTAAAATTAACATTAAACTGCATTCTCTACAACTTTGTTGAGAGTTTTTAAATGATGTACTGACGATGTGTTGATTACATAATCATTGACTGCACTATATAAGTAAATTTCGTTTGAAAAATCATTTGCTCTGATGATTACGGTTACACCGTCGAAATTAATAAATTTTGATTGGCTTATATATATATATATATATATATATATATATATATATATATATATATTTATAAAGATTATTTTTATTCAATTCCCACAAATAATAATAATAATAATAATGAAAAATAGTAATAATAATAATCATTATTATTTCTTACACTTGTTTTAGCAGACTTTTTAAACGATATTCCGTCGAGATGATTTTGAATAAACATATTGCTTGCATTAAAATCTGCTTGATTAAATTCATACGGAATATTCCAGCCTAATGGTCCAAACTTTCTTCTTTCTTGAACTGTGCAGTGAAGGAATGCTAGTGCGTAAAACATTATTTTCCAATGAATAACTACAAAACTATCCAAATAATCTTGCGTAAGATCAGCGAATGATCGCTGTAGATTTGCTCGTATACCTTCAGGCGGTTCGTTAGTAAATTTTATAGAAATCTGAAGAAAATTAATTGGAAATTGATCATGCTGTTCACTTGTCATCCACAGTCGATACGATGGATTAATATTAGGAGTTTCTTGTATAACTTGAAATAATTCACTTATATAATCTATACACAAATGACAATTTTGTAGAAGCACCCAAGTACCGTCCTGCATAGCTTTCTGAATAATTCTTCGAGAATGCACTTCTTGGCCTTGACCCATTGAAATTGTTCCGATTGGAATATGATTTTTTCTGGCGTAATGTTCAATTAAAGGAGTTGGATCAGCTCCTAAACTTAGAAGTCCCAGTAAAGGAGTTTTGGCATCACTTTCTTGAGAGAGTCTAAAAATGTTTTGAGATAAATGTTAGTAGACAAATCATAACATTAAATGTACGAAAATCTATTTTGATATGAATTTAAACTAACCTGTTTGGTTATGAAATTTCAATAGCTGTAGGAAGGCATTTTAAATTTAGTTAATTAACTGTTAGATGTAACAATAAACATGATGAGTCTAATAGAAAAGCGATTTATTTTAGTTCGAATTTTAAGGACCCATTGTAATTATATTGTTTAAAAGAATACTGAAAAGCTGTAGTAATGTTTAGTGCTCGTTGCGTTTATATTGTATTTAGTATTCGAACTAGAATTCATGATGATCAAATCCTTTCCTTTAATAACTTTTGTCATTTGAATTATTTTTCTTCCTTTTCCTAAAAATCGATTTAAATTTGTCCAATTTCATTTATTTTTTTAATCACCTTACTTCCTTTAAAATTTTATAAAATTATTGCAATTGTTTTAATTAAATTATTTTAGTTTAAATAAATTATTATTTTAAATTAAATATTTTACAATGTGTTTTTATTTATATTATTTGACATTGAAGTAAACTTTTATTTAACTTTTTATATTATTTAGTTTTATTGTTTTTTTTAAATATCTATTAATTTTTATGTTTATACCATTGTTTTAATTGAATGTACGTTAGTTTTCTTGTGGTATTTTTAAATTATTTTTTTAATTTTTATGTTTTAAAAAATTTAAAGTAACATGCTACATGTATCATTTTTATGTGGTTTTAAATTACCTTTTTTTTAATTTTAAAATATACAATTAAAATATTGAATTAACATACTTTAACTCTTGTAATTTCAAATTGCCATTTTTCTTACAAAATCTTCATATTGTTTTCGTAATTTTAATTAATTAAAAAATTTATTTTTAATAAAGCAGCTCCCAACCCAATTAAAACTAGAGCTTTCTCATCCTGACTCATAAAAAACACATATTTCGGTAGTGGCGCCAACTCTTCAAAGTGCCTTATTTTCGCCGTACAAAGCAAACAAACGATATGTTTGGTAAGTTGATCGTTTGGTGCTCTAATGAGCTTCACAGGGATCCTTGATACATGACTCTAGTTCTCAAGAGATAACATATAGAGCTTAGGAGGAAAGAAATTAGAAGAACTATGCAAATTAATAAAACATGAAAAATTATTTCAAATATATTAAATTAAAAAATAATAAATAATATAAATAAAACACAAATATAAAAATTATTATATTAAAAATACTCTTTAATACGAGGGGCGTTCCGAAAGTAAGTGGAAAAAAGGGAGACGACACCACAAGAAAGCATTTATTGAAGGAATACAATGTCATTCATCATCCTCATCACTGTCAAACTTTTCAAGATACTCATCAGAAATGCTAATGCACTTATTCCAACGCTTCACTAATGCCTTCATGCCGTTGCTGGACGTTCACTTCTGTCCTCGTCGTCCAAGGATTCACGTCCATTTTCGAATTGATGCACCCAATTGTAGACGGCAGACTTTTGCAGGGCTCTTCCTTGAAACACATTTGATGAGCGGCGCACAATGTCAGACATTAGAGTATCCTCTTTCCAAAGGAAAAAGATGATGGCACACTGAGAACGTACTGCGTCTTCCATGTGTTAAACAAAAATGAAAAAACACTGCCTATGACAGTTTCCTCTATGCTGCTCACATGTTGCAAGGACCAATGCCACTTTTGCTCGATTTCTATTGGTTGGTAAGTACATCACGCCACCACGCCATCTGTTCCTCTGTAAGATGCACACATACGCGCACACCCGCATATAAGTATTTCCACTTACTTTCGGAACGCCCCTCGTATATTAGTCATTAATTTTATTCTGTAAATCGATGACAAAAGTAATTCTAAAACAACAAATTTAAAAGTTAATTTATTAATTCGTCGTTTAATATGATTAAATGTAGAAATAAAAATGCGTACGATGCAATATGAAAAGGGACGTCTTCTATAAAATGTTCTCCTAGAGTTCTGCATATATATCTTCTAGCCATTATTAAAGTTCTATCCGGACACCAACATCTAATAAGAAGTAGCTTTTTAAACTCATCTAGAATTGCTTCATAACCGCAAGGGATATCTTCATCTTCTGGTGCTTCTTTATCAAACCACAATCGCCATTGTTTTTCAGATGAAACTATCTTGAAAACAAATATTTAAAAGTATAAATTATATGAAATAAATACATGTTCTATTAATCCACTAAATACATGAAGTTTGGAAAGGGCAACTAGATTTAACCATGTCATATCAACAATCCATTTTATAGGTTTAGGATCAATTGTTTTAAGATCAAGTGCTGATCCGCCTTTCAAGAGCACATTTAATTCTTCTTGCCTCACAGAATTATTTTCCATATCTACCTTTAAAGCCAGCAATAGGGTAAATGTTGTTCGATCAATTTTATATAAACTCCGAACTATAAAATTCCAAATATTAACAGTCATGCAAGACACAATATGGTTTATCCTGCGTTGTATAAACGGGGACTTCTCAGATTCAACAATAGAATTAATAAAAAGAGTTAAAAATTGTTTAAGACCAGATTGATACATTGGATTTACTGTGCTCAAATCTGTTATAAGGAAATAAAGTAGAGAACCTCTTTTTGAAATAATTCTATATTCTTCCCTCGCTTGGTTAATTTCCCTTTCTGTGTCAGCAGCTTGAGCAATCTGTATACAAACATCATGAGACGTTTGTTTAGCCTTATTCAAAACAATCAGAAGATTTTGATCATCAACCAAAGACCCTTCAGTATTCGCAAGTCTTTCTAATAAATTGTCTTCTAATTCTTTAACTTTTCTTTTGTTTGCACTAGTTTGTTTAAGTAAATCATTTCTCGACTTTTCCAATTCCTAGAAATAAGTAATTAAATTAACATATTCTATTGTCTTACTTCTTTTTCTATATTTATAACCATTCCTAAAAGTTGGTCTTCCAAACCCTTCATTGTTACACTGAAATCAATCACAGATGTTTTTGCATAAATTTCAGGCGAAAAACGGGGATTTGATAATTTAGTTGTTATGTATAAATTAAATTTTTTATGAATATCAACTTCTTTATCGCCAACTTTAACCTGTTGAAAAAATAAATAAATATATATATGAAAATATTAGTTAAAACAGAATTGTACTGAAATATAGGGGGTGCAATGTCACATTCATTGGAGAGACTGTCCGTCATCTATGCAAACGATTCCAAGAACAAACTTATAGAAGGGGTAAGAAAAAAAGCATAGGAAAACTTGTAAATGTAATTTGAATATAAATATTTTTAAAATTCTTTGTGAACATTTTAAAAATTATTAAGTGAGGATGTCATGGGAATTAATAATTGTTGTTAATAAGATCTCGTGATCCTAAAATAAATGTTCAAACAGTATCTTCACAAGTTTTCTAAGAGTTTTCGATTCATATTACATATAAGATTATAAAATAATGTCTTTTACATATAAGCAGTATAAAGCTAATAATCAATCATCTGAAGATATCGATAAAACTGTCTAAATATATTGGGATCCTGAACAAACATCGCAGAAAAACCACTACTAGAGAAAAACATCGCAAATTAAATTATCGAAACAACATCACAAAAACATACGAAATTTATATATTTGAAAAAAATATTTTAAAAAAACATGAATTCTAATATAAATTTGATTAAAACTATTTTACTTATCACAAAATTATTGTAAAATATTTTTAATATGATATAATATGTGCAACACCTCTAAGGAATTCTATGATGCCCCGAGTTGAATATTGACTCACAATAAGTTGAAGTATATTCTTGCAGTCACGATAATTTCATTTTTTGTGGTAGTTGACCACCAGCAATAATCTGTACAATTTTGCCTTCATTAAAACTCTATTTTTTACAAATTTCTTTCTGAGGCCTTTATTACTTTTTAAATCTTATTTTTAATGTAATACTTATTTCTTTTGTATAAAAAATGTTATAAAAATTGAAACTGGATGAGATCTTATTCACCTTTGATGTTTCTTAAAAAAACAGTGGTGGATTAGAAATGTGCGAACAGAATTTAATTGTTGAAAACAATAACTAAGCTGTTAATTTTGCATATTTTATTTATGAAAACAAGGTCACTCTAATGATTATCTTTAAAATGAAATAAGGCGCAAGGAAATTTACAACGTAGAGTCCTGATACGGATTTATAAAAAGTATAATACATCAAAATGACACGAAACTCTAAGAAGAAAAGATTCAATCGAGAAGAATTCGGAGGTCTCATGATAAAGTTTGTCTTACTCATACTTCATCGGTTCATTACTCACCTTAACGAAAAAATGAAAAAATAACAACAGATTCAAAAACTGAATTGAATTTCCTTTCTAGTAATTTAAAAAGCCTGATTCAAATTCTTATTTGTCTATCAATAAGGAACATAAGGAACCAGTCTACCTTTTTCTCTGAACAGTCTGACACACAACTCCAAGAGAAACATTAAGAGTTGTAGCTATTTATGGATAAGAAACGCCATGCATCTGCAATGCCAAAACTGCTGCACGTTGTTCTGTTGTTAGTTCCTTGCAGCGGACAGTCATGATTCTAAAATAAATAATGGCAATTTATAACTTGAAAAGTAATAAAAATAAAATATGCATTTAATCATTTAATTGGTTTATTTACACTTAACAAGGAATGAACAAACATGCAGTGCAACAACAAAAACAGTATAGAAACAAGCGTTCACAAACTTTTGCACCTGACTGTACATATATTAAAATATATTTAAATATATTATTACAATAAAATATTACAGTTTACTCAGGAGATGATGCTATTTTTAAAGAAGATTATGCTATTTCTAAGAATGAATGTCTTTGAATTTCAGTAAAAATAATGATGATAGAGATATTTGATGAAGAAAACAAGACTGTTAAGGTGATTAAATATGAGAACGTTTTCGAAAAATGTGTAACAAAAAATGAGGTGACTTTCAAAATGAGGTTGTTTCAACTATAATTCGGTATATTTTATTCGTAAACATTAAAGATTTTAATAATTAATCGTGAAATACTTTTAATCCTGTGCCAATTTTAATGAAATTCTTTTCTAAAACATTATTTAATGCTGGATCAAGTTCTTCTGTAATGTCCTCCACTATCAAGGGACATCCATTAGTCAAAGCATCTTCCAAATGCTGCTGAAAATATTTGTTAGTCAAATTTGTTGTCTAAAAGCAATTAAAAGTTAACATTTCATAATACTATATATTTTATACCATTATATTGTTTTCAGCTTCTTTTTTTTTAATCCAGTATTTCCCTTGACTTTGAGGGTCTATAAACAATGAGTACCGCGATGCTGTGGTCACAATAATTGCATTTTCAATTGACAATTTATCATTTGGTAGTCCTTGTAAATTCCATTCTCCAATCTGTTAAAAAATTTAAATATTCTAAAATGTTGGTTTTTATAAATGATAATCTGACTCAATTAAAATTACATTTTAAAACTATTACATTTTAAAAATTAGATTTACACTATTTGTTGATAATTCTAAAATTAAAAAAATAGATCAGTGCTCACTGCGGTGAGGGACATTAAGCGCATTTCCTCTTGTGTAGATCACTTTTTACTGCGAATTGTGAATTTTTGGTCAAAAACATTTTTTTGCAATTTTATTATTCCATGTGGGCTTCTATACGAAAAACTCCGGTACTTAATTTTATTACAAACATATGACATTAACCATCCAGAATGCTAAACTTATTATTTATGTATAGGACTCACATTTCTTTCATTATCTTTAAACATAATGATAGTTAATTTAGTATTACATCAACCTTTGCCAAAATATGAAGTGAATGGGGTCTAGAATGCATCTAGTACGGTACCTTATTGGTATTAATGCTATACCAAATTTGTGAAATAGGCAATTTTTTTAAAAATTTTTTTATTTAATTATGAAATTGATATTAGTATTTAACCCTACAATGCGCCGTGATTCATATTTGAATCAACCATATTTTACCTCAATATCTATTAATCACGTGATATTCTTTGAGTGTTTACATACTGTGAACCAAAAACATTGTCTATGGAATGATAACTGCCCATAAAGTCATAGATGCAATATATTTTGTCAACAAAAATGACATTTCAGTTTGTAATACTGGCATATTTTTTTATGATAATTAAAAAAATTGCGCATTGTAGGGTTAATATGAAAAAATATGCATTTAATATGAAAAATTTTGTATTTATTATGTAAAATATCATTTTAATATGAAAAAAAATCAATCTAATATGAAAAATATCAATTTAATATGAAAAATATCAATTTAATATGAAAATATCAATTTAATGTGAAAAATGCTTTTAAAATACAAACATTTGCAATTCAGCTAGCCACCAAGGTAGAAATTTAAAAAACTATGAATAAAAATTTTACTCTTGGAATCTATTTTGCATAATAAAGATTTTTTCATAATTTATTTTTTTATAATAAATTGATAATTTTTAATGATAAATTGATATTTTTGTCATATTAAATTGATATTTTCTCATATTAAATTGATAATTTTTAATATTAAATACATAATCTTTCATTTTAAATTGAGAAATTTTCATTTTAAAATAAAAATTTTTTCATACAGTTAGTGAATTCGGCAAAAATTGACGAAAAATATGCAAACATTGGGACGCTTCATTTAGATTTAGTTTGCTGATAAGAAACGCAGTGTGGTCTGAGTGCATATATACATAGTGCATATATATATAATGTTGAGAAATATACATAGTAATTTCACCTATTATCATGGTAAATATATTATGTAATAAGAAGCTTCCAGTTCATTGGATGACCAACAAGAAAGCGTGGGTAATTACTGCAATTTTCACAGAATGGTTTAATCGATATTTTATTCCAGTTAAGAAATATGTGCTAAATAAGTCTCGAGTTCAAAGTAATTTTGCATATCGATAAAGCAACAGGTCATCCGCATATTGAACATCCCAATGACGCGATAATCTTTCTTCTACCAAATACAACTAGCATATTTCAACCATTGGATCAGGGCAACATTATGTAATTTGAACAAATATTATATAAAGTGGATATTTCTACATATTTTGGACAAGATAGAGAAGGAAGAGATGACAGTTATGGGTGTCTGGAAAAAAATTTCGATTTTGGATTGCATAAATCATGCTGATTTGGTTGTTACAGCTATAAAACGACAAAACTTTAAATGTTTACTGGAAAAAAAATTGTCAGAATGCAGTAAAGGAAAAAAAACATACCAGAAGAAATATCAACTGCATAAATTACATCTTTTTTACTATTGGAATTAGTATTCATTTTATGTGATTTTATTGCATTATGTCATATTTATGCGGTTCTTAGGATTTTTGAACCTATATATGAATTTACTATAGAATTAGTACCATTTTTATGCGGTTCTTGCGGAACATATCTACCGCATAAAAAAGAATCTACTGTATTTTATAACTTATTTAAACATATATAATTTAAATTGTACTTTTACTTTATTAAAATGTTTTTATTTCATATAACATGATTAAAACACTCGAAAATAGTTTAAACAATAATATTAGGTTGGTCGAAAAATAATGGCGGTTTTTGAGCTTTATACTTTGTTTATCTACTTTGATATGTATATAAGTTTAAATGCATTAGTGTTAGATATTATTCTTATGCCTAGCTGTATATTTCTATAGCCATTATTAACATATTGCTGTTATTTTTTAGAATATTTACGGTGCTAAATTAATGATGGAAAAAATTAAAATTTGAGCAATTTTCTTGTACGAATTTAAACTGGGTCGTAAAGCAGCAGAAACGGCTCGCAATATCAATAAAGCGTTTTGCAAGGGAACAGCTTCTGAGCGCACAGTGCAACGATGGTTCCGAAAATTTTCTGATGGAGATGAAAACCTTGAAGATGAAGAAGGTCGTGGTCGTCCAGTTGCTGTGAACAACGACAATTTGAGGACAATGATGGAAACAGATCTCCGTACAACAATACAATTAGAGAACTTGCAGATGGGTTGGGCATTAGTCATTCAACAGTCCTAGATCATTTAAAACAACTTGGAAAAATCAAGAAACTTGATAAATGGGTTCCACATGATTTGAATGAAAATCAAAAGAACCGACGCTATGAAATTTGTTCTGCCAATCATCTTCGCAATAAAAACGATCCATTTCTTGATCGTATTGTACCTGTGATGAGAAATGGATCCTGTATGATAACCGACGTCGATCTGCACAGTGGTTGGACAAAGATGAAGTACTGAAACACTTTCCAAAACCGAAACTAACACCCCGTAAGGTTATGG
>MQRK01216560.1:34364-50410 GCA_001938485.1 Girardia tigrina
ATATACATATTTAATTTTAGTGTGAGGAATGGGCTTGAATACTTTTCACTATATCTAAAATTCTTGGAATGATACTCTGTGATACAGCAATTCGAAGATCAGGTTCCAGGTTTAATTTATTGCTGTACTATGATTTAATAGCAGTCATCGCTGAAAATGTCACTTCACACAAATATGTGGATCCAAATGGTAGAAGTGCATCATTTGCTATATTTGATAAATCGAGATACTCATTTTTTAGATTTAACCACCAAATAATGTTATCAAATTCTATTTGAAAATGCTCAACGAAGAAGTTGAATGTGCAGCTTGAATTTTATTTTTGGATGCATTGATCTTATTGATAAAGCTTCAAACGTCACTCTCTCCAAATAATATATAAATCGATTACACAGAATTAAAAATTTCTTTCCTCTACATTCACTTTAAAATTTAAGTTAAGTTCAGCTATATTTCTTCCATTATCCAAAGAACTTTGCTATTAATGCTTTCAGCAAACGGATATCACGATATATCTTAGGTGCATCTGTGAGTGATTGTAGAGGTTGAGAGATCAGTTACCCTGTCTTTATTGGCGATCAAGATGGGAACGGGCACTAACATGGTGGAAAGCAATGTGATGCTTATTGCGTTACCTTTTCGTTTTCATGGCGAAGTGGATTCTGTCAAGTGAAATCCGATAAAAGCTTTTGTTGATATTTAATTTCCGTTTACAGTTTTTGACTGGAATTCGACACTGTTTACAATAATCGTCGACAATCCACTATTAACAAATCTCGTTCAGATGATTTATTAGTGGATGTTTGCGCTTCTTGAGTACCAATCACAACGCATTGTCTTCTCAAAATGAATTTCTTTCGGCATTCGTTTAGATGAAAAAATTGGCAAAACAGGAACCTTCTTTCTAATGATTTATGAAGAGAAGCAACGATTTATTCCCAGTGGCGAAATTATTCAGAAACGGAATTTTCTCTTTTTGCTTTAGCAAATCGGTAAAACTCAAAATACGTTCAACTTTTCTGTTGTCAAAGAATTTTTATGGTTCTCGTCATATGAATTTCCATATTTTCCGAAAATTTAAAAAATCACCAATTAAAAAAAATACGACACCAAAACACTGCAATAAATATACTCCAACTTACCGGTTCATATATTCTTGGCATTGCAAAAACTGAATCATCAGCAGTGTCGTCTGCCGTTTCAGGAGGATCCCTACAAAATGTTAATTGTTATATACAGTAATAATTATAAACCTCAAAAAGTCAACGAAATACAATCTTTCTTGAGGAGCGTCTCGGAAGTCCACAACATCCGAGTCATCAAGGCAGTATTCTAAATTTCTTTCAAACCATTGTAAATCAGACTCATCTATCAATCTGTCAGATAAAACTCTTGAGCATTCATGAGTCCATAGATGCAGTAGTTTTTTCGGATTAGTTATGACCTATGTAAACGTGATTTTTTAGAACGTATTTCATTATTGGCATTCGATTATCTTTAAGACATTTATATACTAAGATATTGTACATTTTTGAATATTTTAACAATAAATACAATTATGATTTATTATTTTAAAATGAACAATTTTTAAAAGCCTGCTTTCATGGAAAAAAGAGGTAGAATATCACAAGTATCATAATATCTTGTTTTTCTAAAGGCAAAGTGTTAAAAATAAAGTCAAGGACTTAATACTTCGTATTGATCTTATTCAAAGGATATGCTCTATTTTCTGGTCAGACGAGACAACATTCCATTTGAGTGGACATGTCATTAAGTATTATTGTATAAATTTGAGGAAATTAGAACCCAAACAACAATTACGTTGCTTTAGTCGCGTCTTCTTCCATCGAGATGGCCCGACACTACATTGAAATACAACTTTGAGAGAATTTCTCAAAACAAATTTTCCTCAACGGTGGATTGACCAAGATGGATGGGTGTCATGGGCTCGAAAAAGTCTTAATCTTGTACCTATAACATTTTCCTCTGTGGCACATAGAGAACTTGATTTATGCAAAAGAACATGATAATATTAGAGTGTCTCAAACATTCCATAACTACAGCCTGCAACGAAATTGATTAGAACATGCTTAAATGAACAGTGGAATACTATCAATAAATTTTTTAGTGTGTTTTCACCTGAATGGTGGTCATATTGAATAGATATTGCAAATTATAAAACTTATTTACAACTAGAAAAAGACCCGTCATATATGACGGGTGAGCTGAATTTCCGTCTTTGAAAGCTTTTGTTTTAACTTTTAAATCTTAATTATTAAAATTTATTATTTGTCGCCTCGAAATCTGTGTTGATTTAACAGTCGGTCGATTCCGTCGACTATTCAGCGTCTTTCGGCAAAGGCGCAGTACCTAAAAAACCGTCTCGATGCGGGCTATGCAGAATTACCATGTCCTTGCGTGGATTCGCTCTGATCCTCCGCAATTTCGCATTTTATTTGTTGATATTATATTTTAATAACGAAAATTTGTAATTTATTTAAATTGATTTTCAACAATATAATTAGTAAATAAATCATAACATTGTTATTTATCAAATAAATTAGTATTTTCATAAAAATTTTCACGAAATTCCTTGTATATATCATCGAAATCGGTGTTGATTTAACCATTTAAAGATCTTTACGGTTTCCGATCGATTTCGCTGGCTTCCGGGCGTCCTTTGCCTCAGGCGCTGCACCAACAGAACTGTCTCGATGCGGGTTATCCATATTGACCACGTCCTTAAATGGATTCACTCCGGTTCCTCCGCAATTTACATTCAAAAGCGTGATCGACAAACAAACAAACACTTTGGACAAATATTATATACATAAATATACATTATATTGAAAATATATTAATTTGGTTATTGATTAACTTTTTGATAAAACGAAATCCGGATGCAAATCTTCTTTTAAAATCTTCTTTTTAAATGGATTAACTTTTTATTTAATTATATTGGAAAAAAAATAAATCATGGAGGCACTTAAGGACTTTAACGAAAAAGTACATTTTATATAAAAGGTTGTCATATTTTTTTGCTAACCGATAAGTAAAAATATTTCTTTGATTGTGGGACTCATAATTACATTTGGTGGCCTGGTGGCTATAAGGGTTAAACTGACTGGTAATCGGGGCAATCCAGGTAGAACAACTGTACTCTACATTTGATGGTTAGA
Organism: Girardia tigrina; assembly: GCA_001938485.1. Taxonomy (NCBI): domain Eukaryota; kingdom Metazoa; phylum Platyhelminthes; order Tricladida; family Dugesiidae; genus Girardia; species Girardia tigrina. Next base: position 37,544 of record MQRK01216560.1, read on the forward strand.
TTGCTACTTTTTTGTTCAGGACAGTTATATATGATATTGTTTCAGTACTTCGTCATTCCCATAATACGATGGAACCGACGACATTCGTATCTCAATAAATTGCAAGAGAAACTTATAAATCGTATTCTTCTGCATTTATAAAACTATAAAATTATGACGATCCCTGTTTTGAATAACACGATGAAATAAAAGAATAAAGGAAAACTAAAGCGATTCTTCCCTCGTTTACTAATTTTAAATGTTTCAACTTCTAATACGTTAATGACAAATAATTTAAGTAGGAATTTTGGTATAAGATGTATTTATAATATATAAACTAATACACAGAAACAATATATAAATAACAATAAATAATTTTTTTAATAATAATTTTTGTTAAAATTTCTTTTTTAAACACTTTTAATGAAAAGTCTTAATTATTACTTAATACGTGATTTATTTTTATTTGACCAGACATAACTTACATCAGATTGAGTATTAATCATTCCTTGCCATATCCTACTCAGATCTCTTAGATTAAAAACATAATGAAACTTTGAAGGTGTTGGTTTCATTTTATTTTTTGTTGACTGCCACAATTTTCTTGTCAGAGTCACCAATTTTGTGACCAAACCTATGACTGATGAACTAAAATGTCGTTCTTTACAATAATGACCGAGTCCAATGACTGAATATATTCGATCAATGCTGTTAAAAGTCGGCAATGTACAGTTGAAAATTCTGAAATGTCTTTTTAATCTTTCCGGGATATCGTTTCTGCCACCACCAGGATGAATCATCGCGGCAATAAACTAAAATACAGTTATAATAACTAAGAATATTATTAAAATATATACATGTAGATCTAATACTGTGATAAATTCTCCTGGTTTTTCTAAACTGTAAAAGCCTTTCATTTCTATAGTTTGACGTACTATTTCGTTTGCTATTTGATCTCCCCATTCATTAATCTTAGGCAAGTTTATGTCATCTATCAATATTGTCATTAATCTTCCGTTCGAGGGTCCGAATGTGGAACCAACTCTTTTTTCAACAAAACTTTCAATTGCTCTCTAAATAGAAAGGAATAAAAATTTTAATTTAATTACAATATTTAAGAGATCATTTCAATTTAAGCTCGAATTTGTCGTAGACGCTTTATATTTGTTACTGCTAGGTGTGCCAAATTCTGGCATTTTCTTAATACGGGATTTCGGGACCAATCCCGACCCTAATTCCGGGATCCCGGGATCTCGGACTTACACAACCTTTTATTGTGTAATTTCATTTAAAAAAAATCATTGTGTAATATCATTTTTTATATTAATTTTTATTTTTACAGAAACTTTTTCAGGACAAAACCTTTTGTTCCTGTACCAGAAATATCTTACTTAACAATAGCAAAAAATGATATATATTAAAATTAATATGGTAAATAACTTATATAATATTTAAAACAAGATAACAAAGAAAAATAATAATGACAATACCACAATGAAAGAGAAAGAAATGTATGTGGATAAAAATAAAATAAATAAGTTACTTTTGCTATCATTTCTCGTTTTCAAATGTTAATCAAATATAGTTCAGATTTTGTTATTTGAAAGATTTCGTTAAACTAGTTTGATGAAACAATGTTTTCTTTTTAATTCAATATTTTATCAAATATTCGTATTTGATAATCCAAATAATTGTTCGACTATGTTGTCTATGGAATGTAGTCGAACGTTAAGTACAATAAATGATTAACTCTTCGGTAAATAATTTGATGATAAATAAAATTTCGTGTTTCAATAATAGTAATTGAGGAATGAGATCTTCGATGGATTGATAATTCAAATAAAACAATTTCGCATTTCGTCAAAAGCAAAAAAATAATAAATATTTCTTTAATCGGTAAATAATAATTACGATACAATTATAATACAATATTGGTTTTATAAATTTCAATTTTTTAAATTTTAGATTTTTATAATAATATCTCTTAGCAGTTATTATCACTATGAGATTTCGATAATGAATTATAATTATAAATAAAATATAATATAAATATAACATAAATATTAAATAAATATAATACACAAATATGATAAAAGTCATAAACATTTGCTCATAGTTACATACCAAACAAGGGCGGATCCAGGGGACAAGCCTGGGGGGTAATATTTTGCTAAAAGAAATTAATAAAATTTAAGTCTGATTAAAGCATTTTATTATCAAAGTACATATAAAACGTACACTTACACACCTTTAAACAATTTACATAAATATATTGAAAATTACCAGCAATTATAAGTAACATTTTTATTAAACAATTATACAATGTATAAAATAAATCACAAACATTTAAAAAGCTTTTTTCCTATATATTAAAATCAAGTTTTCTATCTTTTACTTTTGCGAACTTATCAATTATTTTATCAATATTAAAAGTAATTTCTCTATGCATATTTAGCAATGCTAAACGTGAAATTCTTTCCTGTGACATTGTAGACCTTAACCATGTTTCTAATCTTTTTAAAGTAGAAAAACTCCTTTCCGCCGAAGCTACACTTTCGGGAAGGGTGCAAAGAATTTGTAAAATCATTTTAATTATAGAATACACACACACACACACATATATATATATATATATTCTGGGAGTTTTTTCTTTGTTCACCTCAGTGCCGGTGCAATGAATAGGCCCGAGGCCGAGTTGAAGAACTCACTGGTCTCAAAATAATAATCATTTCTATAATTTAAAAAAAAATTAATTCTACAATAATACAAATTGATTATAACTGAAATTTATTATTTGCAAAAGTTATATACTTTAACAAATATTAAAAAAATACAAAGATAGTAAAAAGAAGGAATTACAATAGATCACGATAACAAGAAATAGGCTGCCAGAAAAACAAACATAATAAATTACTTTAGATAAAATACTTGAATGAAAATCAACAACAGTCGTAGATCAAATTGTCAGCAATTATTGTTTGTCGATCAGTCGGAATAAGTCTCACTCGTAATATTATATAGTTTCAAGTGGAAAAATTTTTTGTCTATATTAATTGAGTATATTTGTTTCTTCAAATAAAAAAAAACAGTACTTTGGCAATCAAATAATTCTTCGGTAATAAAAAATTTTCAGTAACGATACTTTGTCAGTTGCAATAATTTGCCAGAAATGAAAAATCATAAGTCCAGTTAATACGTCAGTACGGAAATAATTAATTTGTTTTTATATTTTTAATTTTTGAATTTATAATTGAATATGGCAATATCAATTATTCGACATTTTTATATAAAATATAAATAATTTAAATGTATAATAATAATTTTCATGTATTTGTCCATATAGTGCTGGCCTCCGGTTCTAGCACCAGTTTCTTGTGCGGGAAGTATCAACCGATTCCATGTCGATTAGTCATCGATCAGATCCTACTGGCATCGGTTGGTGTTCCGGCTCGCCGCGACTTCCCGAAACTCGAATTTGTTCTCGTGGCCGCCAGGATAGTTCAAGGCAGTTTGCGATCGACCAAGCCCGCCGACTGTCAACCCAAAAGAGCGAATGTGGCGCTGCATGTTTGTTCCGGGCACCGCTGAAGCCTGTGAGGCGGTGGTGTTGGCAGACCATTCGTTTCGGTTCGGTGTTGCGGTAGACGTGCGGTGGTTCTCCGTTGTGCACCGGCGAACGNGGGGGGGGGTATACGCTTGGAACCGCGGGCGGTATCGACGATCAACTCTCACGAAACCGGGCGGTTTGGTTGGGCGTGCAACGAGTGCCTACAGTACCCTGCCAGGAATATGTGCCGGTATCATCAGTCAGTCAATCGATAAAAAAATACAATTGTTTACGAAAACAATACAAGATCCAAAGGGTTACCAAAGTTACCAAAGGCAGTCGAATGAAATTTGTCACATTGAAATAAATATTGCAAAACGTTAAATAATAAATAAGTAATCCATTTATTTCACTAAAATTTCCGATTCTTGAATTTATCACATAAAGTAGATTATTAAAACAAAATGTAGTTTTGTTTAATAATCGAGAACCACAGGCCACACTAAACCATGTCCAAATCATTACACTTTAACTCAATTTAAATAATAAAAAATCAAGTCCCAATACAACAACCAAGACATAACTACAATATAACCAAATACATTGCTGTTTGCACCACCAACTTCCGTCGTTTGAACGGGAAGAAAAAACAAATAGAACGAGCGTAAAATGTATTGATACATAACATGAGAATGCGAACCGAATCGGCAAAATAGGGGCATCTATCGGCCCGATCATTGAATTGAATACTCGTGTATTGTTTGGGATATTTGATTTGACGACTGAGTGTTTGCTGAAGTTGCTGGCTGTGCTTTTGCTTTTGGTCGTGGTGGATTCCATATTTCTTATTTTTTGAATTTGTTTGCCACTTTGCTTAGTAAAACAAAAACATTACTTTTTTTTTAATTTTTCATTTAATTTGTTGAATTTTTTATTTATAATGATTTTTTGCACGCCAAATACATAATAATAATACTAATAACATACATTAATTAAATACATAATTATTGTTAATGACAATAATAATCGTAGTGGTGATAGTACCTACACAGTTTCTTATGTTTTTAAAGTTTCTTAATGTCATTAAACGAGGTTTTACTAACCCTTTAATAAATTTGTTTAGCAAATGATAATATTTAAATTTATTTATTTTAACAATTAAGAACATCAACATGGGTTTTCGAACTTTTATTTTCAAAACAATCAGAATTGTCTTTTGTACAATTCTCAGCAAAACTTTCGTAATTCGACATCGTTCTAAATTGATAATTTTTTATTAATGTTTGTTAATAAACAATTATTCGAACAAATATTTCATTATTTTCAGATTTTATTTTTAAAGTTCAAATTTTGTAGTTTTAGTATTAATTTTTATTTACATATTAATTTTATTTAAAAAATTATTTTATGTAAAGAAAGAACATTTATTTAATTCAAAACTTAGTTAAAACTATTTACTTTATTTAAATTTTAATATGAAAATTTGAAACGATTTAATATTTTTAAAGTTTTTAAATATCTTATGCTGTACTTTAAAATGCAAATTATACTCGAACAATTATTTATCGTGAACATCTTAAATATCAATTTTCCATCTGGATGGGAGAAACACATTTCCAAATACTAAACTCAACATACAAAATTCAACTAACCAATTTCAACATACCAAATTTAAAATATTCCTCACATTAACAATAAAAAATATAAATTTTTTGTCACCAAAGTATTTTAATAAATGTACCTGGAATATAACTGGAGTTGTAGCAGATGAAAAATTTAACGCCTTGAATAATTGTTTTGTTGGATTGAACTGACTTGCAAACTTATTAATCATAACAGTTTTTGCTGTACCAGGCTCGCCAATTAATAACACCCCCAAGTTTTGTTTAGCTATAGTTTTAATGAGATAGTCTGTTCGGACATTATCTACATTTGGTATTAAAAGACTCGAATAATCTGGAGTTCCAGTTTTAGGATATATATAATCTTCAACTAATCTTTCCCAAGGATGCCAGGCACCTGGAATGAAACAATAAAATTTTATCAATTTTTATTTATCAATATCTTTATTATACTTTAATTTGAAATACTTTATTTCAAAAGTTGTTTTACAGTATTTTTTTAATGTTCAACAATATTACTACTACCCCTTAATTGCCCATACTCACTCTTTCATAATGACAACCATTCAATTTAATTAACCATGTTTAAATAGGCCCGATGAAATTTTTTATTGAAAAACTTCATTGATGTAAAAATATTTTTAATGATAATATATTTCAACTAAACAACTGTCGAATTCATGAAATCATGCTAATAAAAAATTTGAAACAAACAATGATTGAGACTTCCTTTTGAACATTGATTTTAAAACAACGTGACATACTTAACAATGCTTCACACGATGCTTTCTCTAAATAACTATCAAAATACTCACAGAGAATCTAGAAATTATTGTTATTATTTTATGAAGAAAAATGTGACGAAAAGTGCTCATATCACAAAATGGAACATTCTCGAGCAAACATAATTTTTGGAACATTCTCGTACAAACCTAATATTTACATTTTTTCTGTTCAGAAAATTTTTTGAATTTATTAACAGAGATGACAGGATGTCTCTTCAATATATTTGAAATCTAACCTTTACGTTTCTACTCAGATGCAATATCAGAACACAATTTTAAAAGTTTTACAGTTTTATTACTAAATATATTTACAGTTTTTGTGATTTGGAGATACGCAGAATTAGCAGCAACGTTGCACAGTGCATGTAGCGGAAAATGTAAAGAAATATTTTGGTCAAACGAGTGCGACAGAAGTTTTAACGAGTTGCAGCAAAAGCTATGTGGTTCACCAATATTGCATATGTGTAGCCGAATAAGAATTACGGTGTTCGGACATTTCGTCACTTGACACTTTATCACATGACACTTTATCACTTACCTTTGATCACTTAGTCACTTTATCACTTTGACATTTTATCATTTGAAACTTTATCACTTGACACTTTGTCATTTAGACATTTTATTAGACGTGGGCATGTTTAAAAATTTTCTAAATGTTTAAACGGTCTTCGTTTAGCAAATTAAACGTTTAAAAAAACGTTTAAACGAGCTCTAACTTCAAAGAAAAACATTGTGACTATACTTTAATTTTTTCGAAGCCCATTAATTTCGATAATTCCATGAATGACAATTTATTTTATATAAAATGTGTGAAAGGAATTCCTAAAAACAATTTAGTTCGAACATTTGAAACAAAAATAATGGTAAAATCGCTGTAACACGCGAAAAGTTGATTTTCAAAACACTGTTTAATTGATAATATTTAAACAAAAAATTTATCAAAAAAGAATATATTAAATATTTTAAATAATCAAAATCTCTAATATCCAACACTCCCAACCAGATTCGTCCACAGAAGAACCTGAATCCACAATGTAATCATTTAAATAAGACGGTCTTCATCTTTCTCTACTAGGCCTACTGTTCAATGATTGTTCCTCTTGTGTTTAATTGTCCGGTAGTGATGCAGTTTCCTCCATATTCATATAGTATGACTTGGAATTTTCAACCAAGTCAGGCTGTCTAGGTCGAATGACTGCGATATGTCTTGAACCGCCAAAGCCGTTGAAATTTACTAAATATTTTCTTTGATCTATTCTTTTCACGACAACACCCTTTTTCTAAATTTTCTAAAATCAAAAATGGGTCTTATCTTGGACTTATTAGCCTGTAATATTCCAAATATTGGTATGGATCCTATCGATTTACCCATTTCTTTCTCATTGTACTCGATTAGATAACCCTTTTCTACCCAACCGTCTAAAATCTTCAACGTTGCGACATCTTATAATTTGTTGTCCTTAAAAACTGACTGACGATTCGGAAGATGACTAGGAGCCTCACTTTTCCAATTCCATTTAATCGACCAATTTTCCTTAAACTCCATCTTAAAATTATGATATTTTTATGCTAACAAGAGGCGTATCTGATGCAGTACAACTCAAGCTACTATCGGTCCCTTTAATGTCTTCTTCACCGAACTAAATAACACTCTTATTAATTCTCACGCCGCCCAATTTACCTATGACATTCATACCTATTAAGATCCCTAGACCATACAAAAATGTTTTATGACCGAACATTCCACCCTAAGGATCCTGCCATTTATAGTCAGCCGCACTCCACCCGAACCCACTCTAACACCATTTATATTCGCCAAAACCATTATTTCTCCGTCAGAAAACAACATACAATCACTAACTAACCCTTTTAAAACGACCGTTTTCGAACAACCAAAATCAATCAAAGCTATGGCCGACCTGCCATTTACGGTGAAGATCATCGTCGGCAACGTTTAAAACTGTGAAGGGAGATAGCCACTGCCTACAAACTCCCCTGTTCGTTTCCCGACTGACAATATTTTGCTATATGACCCGATTTCTGACATTTGTAGCATATTGTATGTCTGTTTGATTGCCACTGAGAACCCTTATGATGCTTCCTTTCCTCCGATTCAGTGTCTCTCTCACGATAAACATAGGTTCCTTTGTGAAGATTTGCTCTGGGTTTATCGAGTTTTCCCTGACCTCCGGATCTCCCTGTTTCTTTGTTGTTGTTTCCGTGTTGCATTACTACCATTAAACCCTGTAATAAACCCTTTTTAATCCCAAAATACCTACGACTATACTCGATCATTTTGGTCAAGGGTTGGTCGCCGGCCCGTTCCAAATCCACCTGCAACTCGAAAGGCAGTCCAGCCATGAAGGCAGCCTTTGTTAGATCGTCAACCTTTGATGCTATCATTTTCACCTGAGACGCATATTGATCGATAGTCTCGCCCTCGTGATACCGTAAGTTTATCAATTGACTGTACGCAGAACGTCATTTTTAATTTGCAAAAATTTAAAGATTTTAGCAGGAGATACTGAGTCGAACAAAATTTAGTAGCCCATTTCAACATCAATCAAACGGGCTAGCAGAAAGAACTATTAGAACAGTAAGAGACATGATAAAAACAAATAGAGGAGACACAGACAAACGAACATGGTGGCAAATTGTTCAGAAGATAGCATTTTGTATAAATGCTTGAGTCCAGAGTATGACCGGATATTCGCCCTTCGAAGTTGTGTTGAAAAATAAACTTGCATGTGGCAGCAGGAATAGCTAAAACTGAAGAGATCCACGTGATTAAGATGAAATTAGAGAAAATTTAGAGAAAGCAGCAAGACGAATGGAAAATTTTGAGAGAGAATAGAACGAATCGACATTTCGAGGATAGTCAGAAAGTCTTTGTAAAACAAGATCCTACAAAACTGAGAAAGGAAACAGTTGTGATTATTAATTTGTTTAAGTATTCTAAAAAGATTGTAAATATTAAATAAATTTTACTTGTTGATATTATGAATCCTGAAGTGAAACCTGGAGATTTAACTGGCGACCATGCTGGTGTTCCAATAAAAGTTTTGAAGCTTTCTAAACGAGAACTGCCATCATTCTTTAAGGAAACCCTCGAGAAGAAAATGAAGGAATACAATGGAGATTATTCTGAAGAAGGTCAAATATGGTATACAGACATATGCAAATGCTCAGAATTTTTTGCGTTAAGATTCTCGGAAATATGTAACTTTTGTTGATAGACGAAGTGAAAATTTTTTGGGGGAATGCAACAGAAGAGGGTAAGAAACCAATGTCAGACGTGGAATCCGAAAATTGGTTCCAGAAAACATTTATAAAGAAAGTATCGCTGTTGGAAGAATTGGACAAACTAAGCCAAATTTGTCAAGGTGATAATGAAAGATTCTTAAGATTGGAATCAAGGGTTCGGAAAACAAATGATAATTTTAGGAAACACAGCGATGAAGAAATTTTGAATGAACTTTTGAAAAAGCGGATAAATCTCAAGTTCTGAAGGATCGATCTGTTTTCAAACATAACATATCGGTGGATGAAATGAGAGCAGAAGCTAATATTTATGAGGACAACATATCAAAAGAAGAAAGAAATGATGTTTTAGCCGTCAAAACATCGTATTCAGAAATGGCAAAGAAAGAAAAACATCAAGTTAGAAGATATGAGAATCCTGAACATAGAAATGAAACAAACGATAGACAACCAATATTAAGAACGGAACGTAGAATAACATCAGAAAGATTTAATAAAAGTAATGAGAAAGGATCAAGTAGAATGTCAGAAGATAAACAACAATATAATCGCCCGGTGCATTCAGCTTGGTACGAAGCAAGGAAGTTATATTGCAAAATAAAGAGACTTCTGAATCCAGAAAAGGAGCATTTAACCAGAGGGGATTGTTATTGCTGTGGAAAACATGGGCATTTGAGGAAAGATTGTCCTTTAAATAATCGTTGTTTAATCTGTGGAAAAAGTGGACGTGGGTTCAGAAACTGTAATCATATTAAGAATGTTAATGTAGTATGCATCAAAGATGTGTACAATGAAGAAAACGTGGATATCGTACCATATAAAGATGAATATGAAGATGATTTAAATTCCAGAGACTCCATGGTGAGCATTTCGTCTGTGGAGTCGGCATAAAATATCCAAAAAATCGAATTGCTTACATAGTAGATCGGTCAGATGGTAGATGGTGGAGTGATGTTAAGCTGAACAATCACCATGTATTAATGTTGTGGGATAGTGGAGCGGGTGTTTCAGTTATTAGTGAGAAGGTTTGGTTGAAAATCGGGCAACCCATATTAGAAAAGAGGCCATAAGTGTTTGGGAAAAAGGACAGAGAAGTTGAAATGGAAAGAAGAATGCTATGCGGTAGATTTTTTAGTGGTGAAAGCAATCCGACCGTCAGTCATTAGAGGTGTTAATGTCATGCATAAATTCGGAATCAAACTTGAAAAAACTACCAAGAAGTCAGTTGTGATAGTGGAGAAAGATATGAAACTGCAAGAGCAAAACAAACGACTGGAAGACCTCGTGAAACGATATGATGATGTTTTCATGAAACATGAATACGATTTGGGTTTTACTGATATTGTGGTCCATAAAATTGAAACAGAAAGTAAACCGATTTTTCTGAATCCAAGAAGGCAATCAATTCATTTAGAAAGTCAAATCGAAGGATTTTTGAAAGGATTAGAAAATGCAGGAATAATTCGGAAATGTAAAAGTGAATGGAACTCTCCGTTAGTCATTACGCCAAAGAAAGATGGAGGTATTCGAATTTGTTTCGATTTCAGAAAATTGAATAATGTATCAAAGAATGTTTCCTTTCCAATGCCAGGCAGCCAAATGTTAATGGATGCTCTGTGTGGCTCCAGAATTTTTACCAGTACAGATTTAGGCAAAGCATACCATCAAGTAGCATTGAATGAAAGTTCCCAAGAAAAGACTGTGTTTTGTACAAGAAGAAAGCATTATTGTTTTAACCGTGTACCGTTTGGACTTTCAACAACACCCGGAACATTTCAGAGAATAATGAATTCATTATTTGAAGATTTACTATTCTCTGGAGTAGTAATATACCTAGATGATGTCTTAATTTACTCAAAACCAATGAAGGATCATATGAGACTATTAGAAGAAGTACTGATTAGACTGAAGAAAGCAGGTTTAAAAGTCAATCTTGGGAAATGCAAATTCGGATTGGGGGGAGCTGGTATTTCTGGGAAATACAATTAACAAAAAAGGTATTTCAACAAATAAATTGAAAGTGGCGGAAATTCAAAATTTTCCGATTCCAAAGGGTACTCGAAATTTATGAGTATTTTTAGGTCTGTGTAACTACTATCGACGATTTATCAAGAATTACGCCCAATTATCAGCACCTTTGCACAGTGCATGTAGCGGAAAATGTAAAGAAATATTTTGGTCAGACGAGCACGACAGAAGTTTTAACGAATTAAAGCAAAAGCTATGTGGTGCACCAATATTAGCATTTGTGAACCCGAATAATAATTTCATCTTAGACACAGATTAATCATTCGGATCGATAGGAGTAGTTCTAAGTCAGATACCAGAAGAGAAAGAAGTAGTAATCGCGTATGCATCGAGGACTTTAACCACACATGAAAAATGATACTGTGTGACAAGAAAGGAACTATTAGCTTTACAAGAGTTCATGTTACATTTCAAGCAATATTTATATGGTAAGCGATTTACAGCAAGAACTGATCATAAAGCACTGGCGTACATGAAGAGTACTTCCAAACCAATAACTCTTCAATTCCAGACATGGTTAGCAAACACGGCGGACTTTGACTTTGATTTGAAGTATAGAAAATGTGACGAACATGGAAATGCAGATGGATTATCACGGCTATACGATGACGTTTGTGCATATTGTGAAAAAAAACACGAAGAACCAAAATCAACAAAAGCAAGGGTGAAACGCATCAATACAGTGGTGATTCAGTCTACAATTCAATGGATAAAAGACGAACATGAAAAGTGCTCAGAGTTGAACCAGTTGAAACAAATACAGGAGATGGCAGAGGGTGAAAAGAATGAAGTCACCAAGGAGTTATTACAACTGTTGGGTATTTAATTACATTTGATTTTGAACACAGAAATCAGAAGGATTTGTTTGGTTTTCGATGCTCAATTATCTGACCCAACGTTTAAACTCGATGAACTCTTTGACTCCAATAAATAACAAAGCTTCTTCAATAATCGTTTATTTCGATATATAATTACAGTCTTGAGCAAAGGTTTGTACAACTTCTGAATGATTGGAGGCAAGAATACAAGATGCTTACAGCTTAGAAGTTATTAAACTAATTTTAAAATCCTATACAGGAATTTTGATATATTTTTGCTTTTTCAAATTTTTTGCCTTTTTAATTTTCCTTCTTCTTTTTTTATATATAAAAATGTTGCTCTATTTATACTAGAGCTACATATATATAAAATATTTTAATTAAAAAAAATTTTTTCTTTTTTAAAAATAATTTAAAAAATTTAGAAAAGGCCATTAAGGCCATATCATAAATAAGATTAGGCCATTAAGGCCGCAAATAAATCAAATTATGCCATTAAGGCATTCAATTTCGCAAATAAATCAAATTATGCCATTAAGGCAGTGGTTTCCAACCTTTTTGTACCGGCGCCCCCCTTTTTAAAAAATAATTTGTTGCGCCCCCCTTTAAAAAACAAATTGTTGTGTCCCATTAATTATTAACCGTTAATTTATATAAAAATCAAATTTCATAAATACTTATAAATACTCATTATAACAGTTATGAAATTTACCTCAATGTTAATTTATTTAGAAGTTACCAAAGCGAAGCGTTTCATTCTATATATCAACGTGGTTATCGCAAGCACTACTAACGAACTAATTTTGTTCATAGAAAACAGAAACAAT
>MQRK01216564.1:3441-20215 GCA_001938485.1 Girardia tigrina
CAAAATTGGAGGTTCTGGGGTTCAGAAAATCCCATGGAGGTTATTGAACGAACTTCAAATCCCCAAAAATGCACAGTGTGGTGCGGTATTACTTCTGAAGCAATAATTGGGCCTTATTTATTCGAAGATACTGATGTTCACCAAATCAATGTGAATGGAATAAGATATCGTCAAATGATCAGATTGATTGTTTTACCATTCATCGAAAATAAACCGGATATGTGGTTCCAACAGGACGGGGTCACATGTCCCACTGCAAATGATACTATGAATTTGCTAAGAGATAATTTTGGTGACAGAATTATTTCAAGACGCGGTAACATTGGGTGGCCTCCAAGATCTCCAGATCTTAACGCACCTGATTTCTTCTTATGGGGTTATCTAAAAGACTGTGTATACAAAAGAAACCCAAGTTCAATATCAGATCTAAAGAAAATTATAACCGAGGAAATAAGATCGATTAAGCCATCAGTTCTAAACAGGGTAATGGAAACTGCCATAGAAAGATGTAGAATTTGTCAATCGGGAAATGGAAAACACCTAAATAATGTAATCTTTAAAAGATAAATTAATTCAATTAAAACTTTTAAAGTTTATTTTTGTTTTATTGTTTGTTAAATTTAATAAAAAGAAAAAGAAACTATAGGTTAAATAAATTGTGTAGTTACTTTTGGTTCACCCTTTATTATTAGATCGTCAAGTATGAAATTTGTAGAACTAAAGTCAAAATTTATTGATAATTTACCAATACAAATATTTTTGTTATTCATCAAAGTATGCACCCATATTATCGACGCACTTTTTGCATATGAGTGGCAGCTTGTTGAGGTCATTTGAATAAAAATTTGGTGAGTGAGAATCTGTAAATTCCTGGAAGGCCAATTTTATTGCATCTTCGGAATTGAATTTTTTCCCATCTAAAAGTATTTCAAATTAAGAAAGAAATTGTAGTCAGTTGGGGCTAGGTCTGGTGAGTATGGAAGATGATACAGAAGGTACAACCCAAAATCCTATAGTTTTATCACGGTCTTACCGCAGTATATGGTATCGCATTGTCGTGGAGCAAGTTGGGAGTCGATCTGCTTAACAAACGCGGCTGTTTTCCTTTGATTTTCCGCATCATATTTTCCGAACCAAGTTTCATGAAGTCATAATTGATTACAACAGCGGCAGACCACCAAATACTGATCATCATCTTTTTATGATGAATGTTGTGCTTTGGACTGTGTTTTGGTGCTTCATTCATGTCCACCAATCTTCCTAAACGTTTGCAATTATCATATTGTGTCAACTTTTCATCACAAGTGACTATTCGATTAACAAATGATGACATTTATAACGAGAAAGCATCATCAATCAAGCATCCAAGGGCTTTTGTTTCTGCTTTTCATTCAAATCATGGGGAATCCACTTATCCAACTTTTTCACTTTTCAATTTAAAACGGCAAACATTAGTGATAAATCATGAGTACTTTATGATTGATTCTATTTCACGGTTATCTTCAGTTAGTCATTGTCTACCTGCGTTCCTGGGTGACCTCGTGATTCATTATTGAGGTTAAAATTACCTTTCGCGAATTTCCTGAGCCAATTTGAGACTGTCTGCTGCGTAGTAGCATTGAATCCGAATACACTATTAATACTTTACATGGTTTCTGATGCTGAGGTTCCACATAGGAACTCGTACTTCATAATAATTCTGAAGTGTACCCGTGTCTCTATATAATGGAGGAAAGGAGACACGGGTAATTATTAACTTGACCTTTAACGGTGGCATGTCACCTTGGGCTCGGTCTTTATAGAGGTGGCCTCTGCCTCTGATCGAAGTTGACGACGCTCGACGAATCACCGATATAGTCAAAACGATGGCCGATTCGGGCGCTGATCGGTGGGATTGAATCGAATGATTGATTAATCACACGTTGATTAATCACCGTTTTCGACCCATCGAAGTGGTTGAAGCTCCACAATTCGGTAGGAATGGCTCGAGTGACAGTGATCTCGTCTTTTTGTACTGAACCGTACGGATCTGTGTCGATGAGTCGTTGATATGTTTATTTTGGTTACCCTTATTATAAGGGTGGAAACTCAACGGATAATTCCGGAGTTCAATTTCGAAGAATAAAATAAAAGACGAGTCGAATTATTTATTAACCGATTTTAAAAGTCCGTCATTTCATCATATTATTCAAACAAATTGTTTTCCACATCTCGTAGTTTTTTGTAATTGTTTTTTTATAAATATTAATATTTAATTTTTGGTCACTAGTGATCATTAAAACAATTTATCAATAATTTTGTTGTGTTTAATTGCCAAGATATGTAACAATGAAACAAAAAAACTGAACAACAAAATGTTAAGTCATTGTAAAATTATAATTATTTGATTTTATTGTAATCATGCCTACAAATTTCATACTTTACAACATAATGAAATTACACTTAGTGTGTCATCTTGTGTTGTTTATTACTTTCTATTCATAATTGTGGCACATGACATGCAACTCAACAGTGCATCAATAATTTAATCACAAATATCACACAATTACATAGTCGATTTCAGTGAACACAATATATTACACATCAATATTCGCTTTATTATTTTGATTAAAAAACAGGTAAGTAAAAATAAAGGACATAAAAACCGTTTTAGAAAAAATCATTTCAAGGTCGGGTTAGTTAAATAATTATTCTCATCAATAAATGACTATTGCTACCATAAATATAAAATTAAGTTTAAGAAAAAAAAACATTTCCTCGGTGAATCATTTGTGATAGGGAAGAATAACCTTTGTGTTGGATAATGTTAATTAATGACAGATGTATCTGATCGACAGAGGTTGGACAACTACTGTGTAATGGCTGCAATAAACTCGTGACGGACACTTCGCCATTGATGGCAGAGACGATTGTGAGTTAGATCGTTCATATAATTAATACATTCAGGCTCCATTTTCCAATTGTCTCCATCATCACCATAAAAGGATTTATTTTCAAGTTTCCCAAAAAGAATTGTCATTACTTTTTGTTAATAAAAATTTTAATGGCTTTACTCAATATGAAAATAGATATACTCAATATGTTCTGGAAAGAAGGCAGTGCAACTCGGTCAACATGAATGGAAATAGTAGAGAAAATCACTGAATGCCTTTGATTTTGCTTTCATATATATCAATTTTGGTACATGAATATTTAAAAATAAGGCTTGGAAGTACCCGGGTATAATTTAAAATCATTTCTTTCGATTTAGGAACCTTATAACATGTTTGAAACAAGAAAACGATTGGAATTGAATGAGACTCCATTTTAGTGCTCCGTGTATTATGAGAGGTTTTATGCAGAGCAAGGTTAACAATTATGTCTCAGTAGTTAAAATTGAAAATATACTTTGTAATAAATCACCTACTCCTTTGAGTTTGTGTTCGGCCGTTGTCTATCAATATACGTGTAATGGATGCAATGTCACTGCCCGTCGTCTCTGCCAACGAGTCTAAAAATAGGCGTATAGAGGGTGTTAAGAGTAATATTGCTGTACAAAAGAAAACTTGTAAATGTAACTTGAATATAAATGATTTCAACCATTATAAAATTATTTGCAGAGTGCCGTGTAAAAAATAAAGCACCCATTTTTTGAAAATTTTGTTTAAATATTTAACAGAAAGGATCATTATTTCTACTATTATTATATTGTTTAAATCCCAAATATTAAAGGACTCTGAATTTTTATAAAAAAAAATTTGTAAGATTTATATTATTTGGAATTTAAGTAATATAATGATAGTATAAATAATAGCGCCCGACAAAATCACTATAGACTTGAAAACGTTCATATTCTATTTCCATTTGATTCTGTTCTTTTTTAAAATGTTCCACTATTTTAAAAATTGAGGGATGGTGGCACTCCACGTTTGTTGAAAGGCTCTATGCCAACCTTCAACTGAATTATTTGTACGCGGCAAATCAATATTAACTCTACCAAACATATTCCAAACTTTTAATGGAAACATTGGTACTACTCTACGGTTGCGTCTCATTCTTCCAATATAATTATCGGGTACGCGACTTTTTGGCACCGAACTCTTATTTAATTTTTGTATTTAATAAAATTTGGAACCGGTCTATTTGCGCCGTTTTTTTTTGCGCAGAATATTTTGAATTTTTCGCAATTTGCAATGGATTATCCATCAATTTGGAGATTTATCTCTGGATTGAAAAATGTTGAAGGAACAAACGATCAGCTTCACTTGGAGTTTATTCGTGGTGATGGACCGACGGAAAGACGAACCAAATATAAGAATTTAGACAATAGAATTCATTCTATTGTGTCAGGATATCGCAACAGAGACACAATGGAATATCTGCGATGAATTGCGTCGAATTTGTCGTTAAATTAAATTTTAATGATTAATAAACATTAATATCTGTCTTTATTGTAAATTTTATTTTTATATTCCTAAAATTCAATCGAAAAACAATTAAAAAAATTCTACTCCAAAAAACGGCGCCAAATAGACCGATTCCCAATTTTATTAAATAAAAAAAATTTAAAGAAAAAAGTCCGGCGCCAAAAGTCCTGATTCCATAATTATCCTTCAAATAATTATGGAAATAGTCACAATATTCAAGAACGTCTATTAAAGTGGATGGAAAATTTCTTGATGGAGAAAAAATTGTACATTTTTTGTACCATGTTGTAACTTCAATTTGACATTTTTTATATTGTATTTATTAAGTGTTCACAAAATATCGTTTTATCTAATTTTATAATGTTTCTAATTAAAATATTTTTCTTGTTAAAAAGTTTTTTTTACTCTCAAAATTAATTCATTTAAGAATTAGTTCTGTTAAAAATTTAAACAAAAATTTCAAAATAGTGGGCGCTTTTGTCGGGGTACCGAAAAGTACATTTATTTCGATAATCCAAAATGAAAGATATCATGAACAGACCGAGGAAAAGCGCCAAAGATGATTCCCAAGCATAACATCTATGGAAAAAAGTGCTGCTCTGCATATGTTTGGATCAGAAGGGTATTTTGTATTATGAACTTCTGAAACCTGACGAAACTGTTACGGCGGCTCGTTATGGAGAACAATTAATCAATCTAAATAGAGAAATTGCCACCAAACGACATGAATGGACCACAAGACACGAGTGCCCGATATTGCTTCACGACAATGCCAGACCTCATGTTGCAAAACCGGTCATAAAAACAATAAAAGAACTGAAATGTTGCCCCTACCGCCCTACTCTCCTGACATTGCTCCATCGGATTATCACTTATTTCTACCAATGGCTCACGGATTGGCGGAATAGAAGTTCAAAAAACACGAACAAGTGCGAAAATATCGCTCGATAAATGGATTGCGTCGAAACAACCGAAATTCTATTTTGATGGAGTCCATAAATTACCAATCAATTGGAACAATGTTGTTAATAATGTTTGTTATTGTTAATAAATGTTTAATTAAAATTTATTTTGAATTTTAATTTTTTAAATCGTAAAAAAACGAACTTTCATATTTGTACACCCAATATAAGCAGTATAAAAAGATAAAAATCAGGAATCTCAAGATGACATCATACAACATATTTTGAAATGTTGGTCTTTTTGCTTTTTTACAATTGCGATTATTTTTTAAATTTATTGACAAAAATAATTTTGTAAATTTTTGTATTAAAAGTAAATAGTAATGACTTGTGATTGGGACAATATGGAACTTGCCTCTGGAAAAAATTTTGATTATTGGTTATTGATTGTTTGGATAGAATAAAACGAACACGAAATTGGAACCGATCAAATACGAGGGCAGCCGAATATTCACAGATTATGTTAGAGCAGAGAGATTTGTATGATTATCATTTGATTCATTGATTGATTAAATTAGAACTGTTGGAATGAGTGGATCAAGAAGATGGTATATTCGGACGACATTAGGCTAAGAGATTTGTGGTCCATGGCTGCCAAGAAAACCTTTCTTGAGCATATATGTCAAACGGCCAATGGACAACTTATTATTCGGGTCGATTATTGATTAATTAATTCAACTTATTATTATTACTTTTTTTTAATTACTTCTAAAAATATTTTATTTATTTGGTGTAAATAATTTTCTATCATAATTTATCACTTGATCAATAATAACTATTTATTGGCGACAGTATAAATTATTTTTATTTTTAATTTATGATATTTCATTTTATAATCGTTCACGATTTGAGCTTCTTTCAACATTATATTTATCATGATAAATGCAATCGATTTGATTACTGAATTCGATCATTTGATGTTTCATCATAGCTGAATTACTTCCTGGTTTTATTTCATAATAGTCAAATATAATGATAAAATATTTAGTGGGTTCAATAGTTATGTAGTTTTAATAAAACATCAGAATATGTATTTGTAGTTGTGTTATTTTTTTACATAATTTTGAGATATTTAAACTTATTATATAAATAAATTTCAAGCTACGTTCCTGGATGGTCACAAATACTTTATTACAGCTATAGATGTATTGTTGAAGAACCGTTTTGAAGAGTCTTCTTACTGGATAATTCAAATTGTAACAATTAGAAGAATTCTGATCTATAAAATTCAACGGAAGACTAATAAAAAGATTATGGCTATAAAAGGGGTTTCTTATTTGGTAAACAGAAAACGAGTGCTATTGTTTACAGAAACTTCTGCGAATTAATCAACATATTTCATCTATGAAGAAACTATATCTATAGAATGTGTAGATGTGATATAAATTGATAGTGAGAATTATAAATTGTGAGAATTTGGCACACTCTTAAAATTTTTGAATACTTAAAATAAGAAAATATCTAAAATCAAAAGTTTTTGAAAAAAATCTCGAATTAATTTTCAAAAGTAATTCTCAAAAACAATTTACTGAAATTTTATTTGCTAAAAATGTAAGTTTGAAATTCTTTGTTAAATAATTGATTTTCAAATGTGAAAAACTTTGAGTATTATTTGTAGTTAAATTCTATAGATTTTGAAATTTACTTTAAACTAAATTTTATAAAATATTGAAATGTTATTCTGTAAAACTATTGTAACTAAAAAGAAAAGAAAATAATAAATTCAATTTGTAAAATAACGATTTTAATAAATAACTTAACAGTATTTATAATTCAGTATTTTTATGTATAATTAATCTGGTCAAAAAGAAAACAATAGAAAAGTTCCTCAACAAAAATTGTTTGAATAATTGTTAAAGAAATAAAGTTTTGCGTTTTAATGAATTCTATTCCTGACCAAGAACCCAACAATTATTAAAAAAATTTTCGAAGAAAGCTAATAAGAATTATTAACAACATTGCAATTTGAATGTAAAAATTTATTGACAACAGAAACAGATTCTTCACAAAAATTCTCAGTAAGCATCTTTCTTTAATTGATATAGTTTTTGTTTATGTATTCAAATCTAAAAAAACAATAAATGGGAAATTTTTTAATATTAACTTTTAATTTCTCATAATTTTATTGGATAAAAATACATTAAATAATTTTTAAAATAAACATTTATTTTTAAAATATATTAAATTTAATAAGTTAAAATCGTTTACTAAAAATATTATTAAAATTCATAATTATAAAACTTTAATTAATTAGTACTTAAAATTGATATCATTAAATTAATTTCATTAGATAATCAATCAATAAACATATCAATCCCATCTGAGTTGGAGAGTCACAAATCTAAACAGCATACAAATAACAAACTTACAATATTACAAATTTTCCCTCACAAAAATGATATTGTTACAAACTTAGCTAATTTGGTAAACTATTAAACAATGATAAAGATGTCGAGTACTTCATTAGAAGAAGAAGAAGTTCAATTCACAAAGCAAGGACAATATAAATTATATTGACTGAGCTATTTCCGTTTTTTTAAAATACTTATAATTTATAAGTATCAAAACTAGTGTTTTTACGTACAGAAATTATGAATTTGTAGGAAAATATACATCTTAAATAATATAAAAATAAAGGAACTTGGAATTTGAAATCAGACTCCGTTTTAATATTTTAGGTGGAAGTTGATACCAATCTACTTTTTTCCAATTTAAAGTTTAATTTTTGATAATCTCGAAAAAGTTTCACAGTTTCATCGCGTATAATATTGAGTCTTGTAAATGCTAATTTAATACTCTTGAAAAATAATTTTGTTAAACTTTTTAAAGAAATTAATTTTTGATGTTTCGTGACATGATCAATAATTTCCTAAAATCTTTAACAAAAGTATTTTTCATATCATACCCATGAGAAAGGGCCTAGTTTATAGAGTTTGGAGTTGGTCTTCCAATTTTGAAACCACAAATAATGTTTAAAATATTTTTAGAGGACGCTTGATGGATAACAAGTTTATAAACAAATAGATAGATCACAACTTTAAGGTCACATTGAACAAATTATGTACACATTCACGGGATAAGAAAGGATTAAATGAATAAAACGTTATAATACAAATAAATGATTAAAATACCATATTCTGAAGGATTTAAAGCATATAAGAAAACAGAAAAAATATATCCATGAAATGGAAAATTATATTTTTTTCTGTAAGATCGACATTGAACAAAAAATTAAAATAAATATGATTGTCAAATATGTAAATAGATGTAAGTCACTTTACGTCTGAATATGTTTTTATGTGAAACCGGACTTAAGAATAGAAAATAGTTCACAAGATCAAAGGAACTCAAATTATGACACCAGTAGCCAACAAACAAACCGAATAAATTTTCCATAATGTATTAATCGAAAAAAATATCAACTGATACTTATAATAGAAACAATTCATAATAGTAAAACATAATCGTGTTTATTTAAAAATCATCATTGAATAAGTTTCGATTCACATTTTCTTCACTGAAATAACATCCACACAGAATATAAAATTATATACTTAAAATATTTTATTCCAGGTAGTATTGATGTTCAAGGGAGAGGTCGGTGAATTCGATTTCGGATTGTTGTTGTGCGATAATCCTATCGCAATGAATCATTACATGTCCTTTCTGAGAGAGACTCGCCAAACTGATGAGAAACTATTGAGGTAAGGTGTTATTGTTGTTTCCTTTGTAAAAAAATATGTTTCCTTTCATTCAGGATCAGAGGTAAATCTGAGGAACCGGTGAGTTTATATTTATTTATTTAGATACTTTAAACTTTAATCAATATTATAAAAAATATTAAAATCATTTTGTTAGACAATAAAATCAAATACAATTATAAAAAAATTATAAAAGACAATTATAACGGGTTTAAAGGCAAAATCTAGACATTTTTTTCAATCCCATAAAAGAACAAATAAAGGTCTAATCGAAGCAAAACTTTTTTTTAACAAATTTCGGGCTTTGACAGTCCTAAAATTATTGCGCAAATGCGACATATCAATTTCCTTTAATGATTTCTTCTCCTTACGCTCAAACTGCATGATGTTCTTGGCCTCACAGCCTCCCTTGTTAACTTCGGATTTAAGATTGGCCCCAAAAATTCTACATTGGACGGCATTGGGGAATGTTTAGAGGGTTGGATGTCTTGGTAAAAAATGGGATATGAAGTGACTCCAACAGTTACTGTGTGGAATTTGCGTAATGTGTTGACGCAAGGTCTGATCAGAACATAATATTGCTCTCTCGGCGCTCCTTCTCAATGAAGCGAACCAGTGCAGTGTTAATGTAATGGTCCTGATAGAATTCGGCATTGATACTATTGGGGCGTTCAAGAAACACGGGTTCACTAACCTTTCCACCCTCTGAAACACAGATACAGACCATCAGTTGAATGGGGAACTTCTTTTCATCTCGATATTTCACCAGAGGGAGGTGGTTACACTCTGCAGTTACAATGATCATTAACCACTTCAAGAAGAAAGTTCAACTGCTACTTTACGCAAAGGACATTGTAGCCGGAAAGGAAAGCTGTCAGAGCGAGACAAAAAAGCCATTATCCGAGAGAGCAAGAAAGACCCGCGTGCCAGTGCTCACTCTGTTTGATTGCAGCTAAAGTTTCATTGAGAACCATACAGCGTACCCTGTTGGAAGGTGGACGGCTGGCGTTTCGACCCAGGAAGGTGCACTTCCTTGACAAGGGAAAATGCAAAAATTGAGTCCAATGGGCAAAGCAGCACATGTATTTATCACATGAGACGTGCGATAAGGTAAGCAGTGACTCTTACTTGTAAGGCATGTCCTCCACTGTACCTGTTTCTACTGTACTGTACCACAGGTGATCTTCACCGATAAGACTGTAATTGAAATTGGTGCACAGACAGTTCAATTCATTCGCCGTGGACAAAGGGAAACACTCACACCTGCTCATTTCAAACAGCAGCGTGGCTTCACAACGAAAGTGATGTTCTAGGGGGCCATATCTGTTTTGGTGTGGGACCTCTCGTGCCTATCACTGACACTATGAACTCAGAAAAGTACATCGCCACTCTCACGCAGTATCTGGTACCAGCTGCACAGCATTGGTTTGGTGGTTCACGTTGGTAACTTCTTCAAGATGGCGCGCCATGCCATAAGTCAATCAAGATGACGCAATTGTTGAATGCCAATGGCATTGACTGCGTACCTTGGCCATCGTATTAACAAGATATGAATGCGATAAGGAACGTCTAGTATGTCTTGAAGAGGAAGCTGTTCCGGTTTGGCAGTGGTGGAAGCAGAGACAAGTTAATCGCCAAAGCTACTCACATTTAGAATACCGATCCAAGGTAATAATACCAAGGCAACAGCCACCGCCTGCGTGCAATCTATGCAACATCGTGTGTCAGAGTTAGTTTTGAGAAAGGGTGGACACACCCATTACTATGATGTATGTAAGCATCGGAACATGTCCAATAGTTATATAAAAAAGCTTTAATTAAATTATATTTTCAAAATATTAAACTTGCGTTCACAAGACTCAATAATATATATATATAACATATAAATATTTATAATTATTTTTAATATTTTTTTTCTCTTTACTTTTATAAAAAATTTTTTTAATAAAATTTACTTAAACGAAATCGAACAGTAATGTTAATTTATTATATGAATATTTTTATTTCTTGCTCATTAAAAATAATTGTTAAGATGAGAACGTTACGCACGATAATGAATGACAACTGTAATGTCAATGCCAATACTGTCAAAACGTTCATCGGTAAACTCCTTGAATTCCGGTGAGTCCATAATACATTTTCAGATGTTTTTTAATTCGTCATTAGTTTATTATATTTTAATTTAAATAAATTTGTATTTATTCTTTATCATCAAAGTCATTATTTGCATTCATCCGGTATATGGTGAGTTAATATGGTCAAGCAACTATTTATTGACTATTAATTTCATTTTTATATGCTCAATCTCTGCCGATTTCGGTACTTTGCTTATCAGTTTTTTAACAATCTAAAAATTGGTTTCATCGACCTGGATGATATTTTTCAAGAACATTAACAGGGAAATTCTGATGGCAACTATTATTAAGGAAATCACATTCAAAGAAGATGATATACATAAAATTTAAAAGAAAAGGACTAAATAAAAATTGATGAAGCGAAAGAAGAAGAGCTAAGCTTTGAAAGTAGCAAAAATCAATTCATATAGTTATAATTACAACCACATCACTCGAAAATAAAAATAATAGCAACTTTGACTATTATACAACTGATGTGATATCCTCGGTTTGCTTTCCACATTTTATATGGCTTTGTATTTTTCGGGAATATCCATCATTTTTTTAGTGAAGGTTCATTGCGAAAGATTTAATTACTTTTTGAAATAAATCCTATTTGTCGAGCATAATTGCACAGAAATAAATATTTCTTCAGGAATTTTGTTTTGGAATCCTAACAAGTCTTTTCATGTAATGTCCATTTGTTTCCCAAATTTGGCTATGGATAAAATTCGAGAAACAACAATACTAATTTATCTGAGCTTAGAAGATAATTCTGTTTGTGGAGAAGAAGAATCGTGTATTAAAATATCGAAAATATTATTTTTGATTTGAAAACTTTCTTTGGTCTCTTTTATTTTGAAGTATCTCGTCAAATTTTAGTCACGAAGCTGTTTTAAACTTACTTCTTTATTGGTCAATAATTTCTTTTATAAATATTTTTTCTTACTCCTTAATATTTTCAATTGATTGTTTTTGCTTTTATGGTGTTTTGATTAGAATTCTCGTCTGATCTAATAACCCTGAAATTGTGGAATGTATCACTCATTTGAAAATATCAATAAAAATTCATTTAAATATATTTTGGAATAATTCTCAGTATATTTTAGAATTACACTGTAAAACAAGAATGATAAATGCATTATGAATAAATAAATTCGGTACTGCTTCTTATAATAAAAGTCAGGATAAATTTGGACAAAAGAATCTTATAGATTTCATCATGTGTAAAACAAAAAAAAATACAGATTGCTTAAACTGGTAAAATGATATTTTAATAATAAGAGGCATAAAAATCCAGCATGTCTCTTGTTAAATATCTCTTGTTAAATTAATAAATTTCGCAATTTTAAAACATTAAATTATTGATTTGATCGAAATTTACATTAACCTTTAACTGGATAGAATGTTTTTGTAACATAAACGGATAGAAGAGTCCAAATGACTATTAAGCTGAAAATTGAATATATACATAAGAAATCCTTGAAAATTCGAACATTCTTTTAATAAAATTCATGATTAGTTAAAAAAAGTGCTAAAAAATTGAATTTGAATTAGTACTTTTATTTCGATTTACGTACGGTTAATAAAAAAAAGAGTCCAAAAGACTCTTCTATCCAGTTAAAGGTTAAGCTTTTTTTCCCAACAGAAAGACATTTTATCGAAAGTTTCATTTCGATTTCCAAAACGATAAGGGTGAGGATAAGTAATAGAGGGTGATACAAAAATCTAAATAACGCAAACATAAATTGCACCAATAAATCAATGTTTCAACAAATTATCCAAACTTTAAAGATAATCGAACACCTATCAACTATAAATCGTTTTATTCGTTCTTCAATCAACTTCACCGGAAACAATTTTCTGTTGTAAAATTTATTGAGATTTTATTTTAATTTATTATTTATTTTATTTAAATTTATTATAATTTATTTTATTAATTTATTTTTATTTTAATTTATTGAAAATTTTGAGATTGTTCGATGTTTTTCATGCATCAGAATTGTTTCAGTATTGTTGGATACACAACAAACCATAAAATAGATTGTGTATTTATCTTTATTCGTGAAATATGTGTATTATTTGTGTTTTTGACAGATTATTTTCGATGATAAATGTGCATTTATATGCACTGTTACTTGTGTGATTCAAATCAAAATGATGGAATAGTCAATGTCGTTATTTACGGAATAATTCACTTATTGCTAGTTCTTTTTAATGGGGGAAACTTTTGGTTCCAGGAAAACATAATATAAATAAAATTAAAAAGAAAATGATTAAATAGAAATTGACGAAGCGAAAGAAAAAGAGTTAAGTTTTGAAAGTAGTAAAAATCAATTTTGTAACATGTAGTAGGAAAGTCAAACATAACTAGCACCCTACTTAGAAAGACAAATCTTTTTCAAAAAATTTTTAAATCTTTATCTATTTCGAGTTTCAGAGTTTGATTGTCACTTCAGTGTTTGGTAAATATGAAAAACTATCGAATTCTGCAATTAATTATGATGAAATTTCTACCTCAATTAAGATGGTTCACCGTAAAAATTTTAAATTCGACGGAATTCATCTATATTATTTAATATTGCTAAATTATTGGGGGGCCATAATTATTTTAAAATATCTATTAACAGAATTAAACAATTTTCTAATGTCTTTTTGGATATTGATCTTGAATTATTATTTTTATATTATAAGAAATGAGTAACTATAAGAAAGTAATTTTGCACGAAATGTTTATTTTCTATTTAAAAACTTGTACTTGAAATGCATAAATTTATCAAATTCGTAATATTCAAAGTATCAATCTTTCAGCTATGGAAACTGTAATATATCAACTTTATTTGTTGTGTTGTTGGTGATTTTAATTACCTTGTGAATAAATTTGAACATTAAAATTATGTCGTTTATGTAATTGTTATGTCAATTGTTTCAACAAGAAATTCAAGAAATACGCCTTATGCTATTATATGTTCTCAAAAATCAATTCATAAAAAGATAAAGCGTCAATCATTAGGAAATAGATTACAAACAAATATTGAAAGTGACAAAAAATCACATGAAGACTGTTTAGATAAAACAATTGTGAAATGTTCAAATAGTGATAATTCGGCCGGGATGCTTCATTCATTTAAAAAGCGAAATTTTGTAGCTTCATCTAAATCTGTGGAAAATAATCTGCAGAAAGTAAAATTAAACAAGCCACTCAGAGAAAATGTTGATAGAAAAAGAAAAGCTGACTAAATTATGTAATGAATAGAAAATATCCCAAAGCAAATAATAATAATAAATTTAAAATAAAAACGATCAATGATCGCTTAGCGATCAAAAGTTAATTTAAAAAATAAAAAAATCAATAAAAAAATATTAGATAATATGATTCTTTACTAATTATTACGCGGATATTTTTATGTATTATTTTGTACCGCAATAATTCGTTTGTTCAAAAGAGTTTCTCAACCAATTACAGAAGTATTTTCGCCATTGACTGTTTATTAACAACACAAATCATCGTCGTTATCTCGCAACTAAAGAACATTTGATTAAACAAGTTTTGTTTAAAATTTTGTATATTATTGTGAAAAACGTTGTAAGTTTAATTTTGTTCTCTATATTTTTACAATTTATATTTTTACAAATCATTATTCCCAACTTTGGTTTTTATTTAATTATAATGATAATAAAATTTACTATAATAGAAACCAAACTATTTGTTTCAGAGGACATTTTACATTGTTTAATAACACTATGCAGGATAATCAGTATTTTTTCTACGAAGTGATCTTTAAAAGCTTCATATTTTTTCAATATTAATACATTCATTTCTTTGATGACTTATTACCTAATCTATTTTCCTTCTTTTTCAATGAGATTCTGTCGTCAACAATGTGTTTTGGGAAGTACATCCAAAGACTCTCATTACACTTTATTTATCAAAGACTCTAATTTTTTGTTCTTAATCTTGTCTTTTTAATTTGATTTTTTTCTAAAACTCTTTGATTATGCTCCAAATGATTCACTTTTCAATTTTTCCATTAATGTTTCGCAATATTTACGTAAGTTCGACTGGATTGATTATTGGAATTCTAAAGGAAAACAAATCATAATCACAAATAACATAACTTTGCATAAGTTAATTTTAAATTCGAAAAATTATTTTATATATTGATTGTAAAATACATTGCAAATTTTGATGTTAGCTTCACACAAATTTGATGTATAAAATAAATATTATTTCACTATCCCCAAAGGAAACATTGAAGATCGGCTTCTGGACAGTTTCTTAAGTCAAGATAACTTATTTTAACAGCTTTGGAGCAATAATATCCTAACTGTCCTGAAAAAAAGTTTATCATGAAAATTTGATGAGAAATAGATTAGAAACGACATTGGCGATTTTCTGTCCTCATAAGCAAATATGTATTTTAATAATATAAAATAATATAAAAACATATCAATAAAATTCCAAAAACAAATATTAATTTAAACCTTTTATAATAATTATAAATGTTTCACTTTGTTAATTATGTTTATTATAAATTTGTCAATTTAATAATTATAATAATTCTTTCTAGTGATGAAATAAAGCTCAATGATAATTTATCTCCTTTACAAAGAGAAATGATCGAAGAATACGCAAAGTTGTTAGAGTGGCAAGCCAAAAATAATGATGTATCTTTTTTATTTTTACAATGAATTCTAAATTTATATTAGGCATGGATAAATTGTCCTTTGATATCAACCTTGATCGAAAGGGAACTTTCTTTTTCTGCATACAAAAATACTGAATCATTGAAATTTCTTAAAGATTATTTTAAAGTAATTTAAAAGTTATTATTTTAAATAACAAATGGTTATAATCCAGGTCACTCCAGAAGAACATTTCTGGACATCTTTAAAAGTATTGATTTCAAATGGCAAATTTTCTGAAGTAGAGAAAGCCTTAACTTTTGTAAATATTATTTAATTATATTTATTACTGATATAAATTATTTAATTAAAATATTATACAGTGGACAAAAAATTATTCAACTACCCTTATTGATATTTTTGTTGCTTTTCGCAAAAAAACGATAAGTTAAAAGTGCTCGAACCAGTTACGCGGTCATGTGATCTTCATCCAATAAACGAGCCCTTCTGAGGGAAATCATAAAAGAAGATTAAAAATCACCGTCTGACGAACAAAGAACAAGCATAGTGTTTCAGATTATATATATATATTAAATAGACATTTATTTTTCAAGACAA
This sequence comes from Girardia tigrina, assembly GCA_001938485.1. Lineage (NCBI taxonomy): Eukaryota > Metazoa > Platyhelminthes > Tricladida > Dugesiidae > Girardia > Girardia tigrina. The sequence continues at coordinate 19,869 of MQRK01216564.1, forward strand.
TTAATTTCGACGATATAACCGTCAGGTCTCAAGAAAATGAATTTTAAATCAAGCAGTGATTATGTCATCAATGGATTATTATGTCATCTAAACACGCTCAATAGGGTTTTCGAGAGACCCCTTTGCACATTAATCTTAGGATCTAAATATCTGATATAAAGTGCTTCACAGGCCACCCTGTCCCAATAGTTTTTAAAACGAGTACGCAGAACTTTAAAATCATTTATGTTTATGTTTTCGTTCGACTTACAACCCTTTCTGTGTTCTGCAATATTACTCCCACCTACATTCCGACCATGTTCTTGGATTCTCCTACAGAGATGACGGGACGTCTCTCCAATGTATGT
>MQRK01216569.1:11933-30994 GCA_001938485.1 Girardia tigrina
ATTGTTCTTCACATAAAATTGACTATTCAAAATATTTTGTTATTGATTTTTAGAACACAGGATATCGTTCTTGTTTTGAAATTGCAGGTGCACAGTTACTTTTTGAACGCACTGTATATGACTAATTCTCATGTCTAATACGTAAATACGAGACCCAGGATCAGAGATACAATTTATCTCTACCGCATCAGTCATAGCTTTTGTAAGATAGTGTTATTAATTTTTAATTTTCAAAAATAGAAATTTTTGTTTGTAGTGGCCACTTTATATTTATATATTAAAATTATTTGTATATATAAATATAAATTATTGATTTAAATTAAAAACATCAATTATCCAAAAAAATTTTATTAATAATCAGCAAAAAAGATATTTCTCTGTATTCGACTGATTGGGATAATTTATTTTGTTGTTATTCGGCCAAGAATTTATAATCAACGATTGTTCAATAGTAAAACTCCTTAATCAATATTTCAACGTTTAATCCATTTAACAATTCATTTTCAAAAATTCAATTCTGACAATCGATAATATATGCTATCGAATCTATTGTTCCACTATTTTCGTTATTCACATAACTTTTGTTGGAGAAATTTGTTATTCCTGAAGTATAACGATATTATTAAGCGGAATAAAAGAATTAAAACATCAAAACTTGCTTCAAAACCATTCAGCCACAAATAAAAATCACAATCCACTCTCAGAACAATCTCAATATAAAAACATGCCAAAAAAATTAAGAAGCTACTTAGTTCCACTTTTGTAACGGGGGCCAGTGTAGTACCCTACTACTACTAAATATAGATATTTAATAATAATTATATAAAATATTATTATCGATCCGTTCGATAATATGAATTAAACAATCAGATGGTTGGATTTATTCGTACTTTCTTTGCAAATTCAGCCGTAAATATTCTCTCTGACCGTCAAATTTATCGCTTATTATATATTGGATTATGTCTCACGATGTTCTCGACTTTCTTCGTGACCCGCATGACAATGAGGATTACATTAATAGTGAAACACCGCCATCTCATCGGAGAACTGCCGCTCAAATTGCAATTATTCGGATTCTTGAACTGTGTCGCAATATTTGCTATTTCGATGTTGGCAGTTTTGATAATGCTGATTAAAGTGCAGCGATTTCGAATTTGGTATAATTTATGGGTACAGGATATCGCAGAAATATAAATAATATTTTTATTAACCTTTTCAACTCTAACGATTCGATAGTACAATTATTTAAAAGGCAATTTCAACTATAGTTCTTCATTGTACAACTTTGAAAAAGAAATCAAAGAATTAATTGACAATTGTCAACAACAGAGCACGATGTAGCATCATGTCGAAATAATATAATTCTATTGTTCCTATTCAATGCTTAAGTATTCTGGACAAGTCGAAGTCCGCTGATTTGTATCACATGGAGCAACTCAACATGCTGATTTTCACATTATTTTTCTGTAACGCATCCAGCCGGATCACTTATCATTTGTCGGTGTGGTGGGGACATTGCTCCAGAATAAACGTGTAATTTAGTAAAACAAAAGCCCCTTTTTACACAACAAATAATTAATGTATGTAATGTTTTTTTCTGTTTGTATTGACGGCACTACAGTCGGATTTCCTGGATTAGTCAGAACTGGAATTTTGTTTAAATGGGCACTCTCGCCACCGAATTTCCATCATACTTCCGGTATCTAATCCACTTGCATTGCCATATCACTCAACGAATGTTTAGTAACAGAGTAAACAAGGAAATCAGTAGTTGTACAATAATTTCCATGTGACAATTTCGGTAACACTCGTTTGGACTTAGCCAGAAAGATACTTATTGTCGTCAAATGATTTGAAAATTAATTATATTCATTAACAATCTGGTCTCTATTGTATTCTTAACAAATATTACTCATCTCTTTATCTAATTATTCAATAAAGTTAATGGAAGAGGAAAACATATACAATTTCTCTTTACATTACATAGTTTTTTAAAATTTTCGAATTATAATCGAAATAAAAAAAATATTGGAAAATAAAATTGAAAAAGAAAAATAATGAAAATTTTTTTAAATAACAAATTTAAGCTTTTGTAGCATTGAATAAGTTTTGAAAGTCTTGATTTCTCTTTGATTTAGAATGGAAGCGAATTCTCAACATAACATGGTGGCAGCTCTAGTGGATTCAATCACAAACCGACTGATAATCGGCATGTTCCAGATCGGTGAAGATCTAAAGAAATTTATTTCTCGTTGCAGAAGATATTTTGAAGCAGCGGAAATTAGTCAAAAGAAATAACAAACATACAAGAAAATCTCTTGGAAGCATATGAGAATATAGCTGGTAAAGCTGATAATTTTGAGGAATGGCTAAAACTAGCATTTGAGAAGCCAAGAGAAGCCGCTACGGATTGAGGCAAAATTGTTGAGTTATCGCAAAGGTTCCGATAACACATTTTTTTCAAAAAAAGTAGACCAACTGGTAAAAAAATGTGTTCACGCATAGACTCGAGGAAAAGAGCTAAAAGCTAAAATGTTAATTCATTGTATTGATGATGAATATGTTATTCGTGAAATCAAATTACAAAAACTAAAGAGTGTCAAGGAAATATCTGAATTCGTGGAACTCGTAGACGGAATAAACTACGAAAAGAATATCAGGATCAATGCTATGCAAAGTTATCAAAATGTTGTTCAAATTAGCAGGACTCTTGAGGTAACTACAAAATGGGTAAATCATACTCAGCCAAGATAACAATCTACACGGGTGGAATCAAACGACCTCAAATGCTACACTAGTCATCAACCAGAAAATTTCAGCAGAAATTGCCAAAAAAGAAGACTAGTGCATTGTTGGAATTGTCAAGAGATTTTGCACATCAGTTGGAAATGCCCTAGCTAACAGCTGTTGGTTTATTTCTTAAGCTTGAAAAATGGACATGGGCGAACTCGAGGTCCAGAGATACGCTATAAAAAACGTGAAAAAAATTGGTATCTAGCAGCGATATGTTTATTGAACTCTAGCAGACAGAATAATGGTTACGATAATGGAAGATCGATAACGCAGAACAAGGATCGGAAGTTTAAAATCAAAGCCATGAACAAAGATGATGAACGTACAATTGATGATTACGAAAAAAAAGACGATAAGCCGTACCCAAATGACTAGTCTCCGCCAATTGGGGAGTTGATTGGAGTTGGATACTATTGATCTTAGAAGATAATTCTCATGGAGTCAGATGCGAGCTGGATATGCAAACGATGAATAAGGTATATGGACTTTTGAAAAAGAATTTTGAGCAAATATTCTATGTTAATACCTTGATTGAGGATCAGAAGTTGCAAATATGCTATCATAAAAAAGAAAGTGACAGTAAAAATTCAAGGGAAACAGTGAGAGTATTTGTTGGATACAGGAGCAGATGTTAATGTTATGAACAAGAAGTGTTATCAGGATTTGAATAATTTTGTATTAGAAGAAATGCGATATCAATTTGAGAGGTTCCGACGACGGATAATTAAAAGTTTTTGGTAAAATAGAGACAGAAGTAGGTATATGTCAGACAAGAACGAGTCGCAAGACAATAATGTATCAAGAGAAGCACGTGGAAGTGTGTGTAACATTGAGGTAAAATTTGGCATTGTGATAAGGCCTCGAGAAAGATTAAAAAGAGCGTTAGATTTCATAGGTGAAGTAGATTCAAAACTGTTAGTGGTCATTCAGAAACAGACAGAAGTATTCTTGGCTGACAAATGGGATATCGTTTGTACCAGCTTAACAAAACATCATATTAAGGCAAATGTGGAACCATTTAATTTAAAACCTTTTCGTCAACCAATGCACCTCAAAGATAAAATCACGGAGACTTTAAAAATTTTTTATGATAATAATATCATTCAGAAGTGTAATTCACCTTGAAACACACCATTAATTTGTGTGTGGAAAAAAGAGAAGAAGGATGTAAAGTAATCACTTTACTTTATAAATTATTATTAAAATATTATTTATTTTAATAATAAATCGATTTGTTTAAATCTATGATTGCTGTTGAAAATAAAACTTTTAAAAACCGATTTCGAGTTTTCGTTTAAATGGATAATCGTAACATTGGTATAAGAAATGATTGGTTGCTTGAATGCAACCACGTCTTGACAAAACTGAAATGTGGTTCCGACAGATCAAAGCCGTATTCCAACTTTCACGAATCCCCAATGAAGCAAGAAAATTCGTCCACGTCACGGCCAGTCTTCTTCCTTCTCTGCTCACCGAATTCCAGGAATTTTTCGAAACGTCGTCGGCCACCCTGTATTCCGATTTCCGACAAGCGATGATCAAAGCCCAACAAATTGCAATGTCTTGGTTTTTTACCGTCTGTTCAATGCCACACATCTCGTAGATCGCCGCCCAACATAACATTTGCGTATCCTCCGGAGACATTATCGGCAACTGGGCATAAATTCACCCGATGATCATGTTTTGAGACATGTGTTTCTCCGATCATTACCAGCTGATATCCAGAAACATTTGACAGGTACAAAATCAAAATCATTGGATGATTTAGCTATGCTGGCCGACGATCTGATCCTGATTAAACAACCCTATGCAATCAATGCTGCTGAAGATCCGATTTATCGGAGTGGCCACATTCTATCAATGGATGGTACCAAACTTTTCACAAACAGTTGCCCCGTTACATGATGCCCTGGCCGTAGCTAAAGTCAACAGAATAATCCGACTAAACGAGACCCAAAAGCAAGCATTTGTTGCAATCAAACAGAAGCTAAAAGACATCACCAAACCTCAGAGGTAAACCTTTTGAAGCGAAGATTCAGTCAGACAAGACCAGCAAGCAATAGTAAATTTACTACTTGTTACAATCATCGTACCTACAGAGAAGCGGCTCGCAAATGTCCGGCACCATGTGACTATGAATATCAAAATAGTCCATCGGGAAAAGTCAAAGGGCCAGAATAAAACCGGTAATTCTGACCCTTCCAAAGTCCCCGGATCAAGTATCAGCAATATTCACCGTCCCAGTACAGATCCGTAATGAGGTCCTTCATTTCCTTGTCGACAAGGGAGCCAATGTGAGTATTCTTCCGAAAGATAAATTCAATTCAAACTTCCCAGTATACTTTCAAAAACTGATTGCAGCGAACGGTAATGATATTTTAACTTACGGGAAACATTGACTTAGGTTTAAAATCGCCGATATGAAGAAAATCTTCGAATGGGACTTCATTTTGGCGGACGTCAACCGACCGATCCTTGGTTCTGACTTCCTGGCCCATGAAGATGTCAAAATCGACTGCCGAAAAAATCAGGTCTTAACCGGAAGCGCCTTGGTCAAGACATCACCCACGACCGCTCATGCTAACTACATTAATCTTCAATCCAAAAATAAACAGTTTTTCAGAATTGAAACGTCTGGCCTGCAATAGCTCAGATGCCACACCACTTGGGTTCACATCTTTTAAAGTCTGTGCGGGAAGAATTCGATCAACTGCTGGCTCATGGCACAATCAGAAGGAGTACTAGCCCATGGGCATCTCCACTAGTGGTGGTAAAAAAGAATGACGGCAAATGGAGACCCTGTGGCGACTACCGACTCCTGTAGGACGTAACAATACCTGAAAAATATCCACTGCCAAGAATAGCAGATATATTGGATAAAATTGCAAATAAATCATTTTTTTCAACTTTAGATCTGAAGAAAGCGTTCCATCAAATTTCGATACACCCGGATGATGTGCAGAAGACAGCAGCTACTACTCCGTTCGGATTATTCGAATATCAGACTATGCCATTCGGATTGTGGAATACCGCCAAGATGTTCCAACGCCAAATTGATTCTGTACTGCAAGGCTCCGAGTCATTTGCCGCATCATATTTTTTTAAGAATCAGGAAAAGAACACAAACGACAACTTTCAACAATTCTCCAAATCTTGGACAAGAATTCCTTGAAGCTCAATAACGAAAAATGCGTTCTGAGTTCAACGGAGGTACAGTTTTTAGGATTCCGTATATCGAACATCGGCGTGGAACCTATTCAAAAGAGAATCGATGAAGTTGCGAACATAAGAAAACTCAATAACACGAAAACACTCAGGCGATTTATCGGAGCGGCCACATTATATCAATGGATGGTACCAAACTTTTCACAAACAGTTGCTCCGTTACATGATGTCCTGGCCGTAGCTAAAGTCAACAGAATAATCCGACTAAACGACACCCAAAAGCAAGCATTTGTTGCAATCAAACAGAAGCTAAAAGACATCACCAAAATGCATCCATTCAACCCAAATAAAGAGCTTATTTTATACACAGATGCTTCCGAAACAGGAGTTGGAGCCAGCCTGAACCATGAAACCAACCAAAAATTAGCTCCGATTACATTCTTTTCCAGAAAATTAGGGCGGGTCGAGAAGAAATAATCGACATCGATCGCGAGCTACTCTCAATATATCTAGAAGCAAAGAAATTCAAACACTATCTTGAAGGGTCTTGGTTTCGGATAAAAACTGACCAAAAGCCATTACTGGGAATTTAAACAATGAAAGAACCTTCAAACCGACATTGGCGGTACATCGAGTTTTTGAACCAATTTTCTTTTATATTGGAGTACGTTAAAGGGGCCAAAATGGATATTGTTGCAGATTTCTTTTCTAGAGCTGAAGATAGCATTACAAACGAAACAGCAGTGATGACGATAACCGAAGCTAATATTATCAATAAACAGAAGAAAGAGAAAGAAGAAATACTCAACAACAACAGCTTTAAAACAGAAACGATAAGAGGCATTCTTTTCGATCGCAGTAGTCCCTGCACACGAATCATACTACCAACAGCATTCCGGTATCCGGAGTTCCAAAGACTTCATGGTTTTGCGCACCCAGGCATAAATAAAACCATAGATCTTATTCGTTCCAGGTACACATGACCACGAATGAAGGCTGAAATATGAAAAGAGGTGCGAGAATGTCATTCATACCAAGCAAAGAAAATATCGAAACATACTAAATCCAAAATTGGCTTAATCTCGGATAGGGGCCGGTTCAAAATTCTGCATATGGATAATGTTGGTCCACTACCATCTTCAGACAGTAAAAATTTTATGATAACTTTTATAGACAGGCAAACTTGAAATATCTTGACCATTTGCTTTGTTGCTTGCCATGTATTATTTATGTAACCATTTTAGACATTTTTTGTATGGTACACGGTTTACTATGCGTACCGACCATAAAGCCATCACGTTTTTGCTGAAAACCAAGAAGCCGATTACATCGCAGTTTCAAACGTGGATTAACAATCTGAACAGTCTGGATATGAAGTTAGGATTTTGAAGAAGATTTTGCACATGAATGCTGATATGTTGTCAAGGATGAATTGTGATACGTATATTCATTGTTTGATGCAACACAAAAAGGTTTTTCTTTACTTTTTCTTTTTTTCTTTTTTTGGTTTTTCTTTTTTAAAAGTTAGTAATAGTAAATACTAATGAATAATATGTTAGGAAGGATGGAGTGTGACTCATAAAAGCAGGTGAGAGAAACTGAATGTTAGTAGCCCCCTCATCCTTACAACTGTTCTTTCTGAGTGTGCTTCTGACTAAGTGTGCTGACGAATTAAAGGTTAAGCGATATTGATAATTCGTGCAAGTTCATTCACATGCACACAGGCTGGGTGATGTGCTCAAAATTTACCAGTGAGATATATATAATGATAATCATTAAGCATTAAACCTTTGATTTTTGTGTTGTTTGCATCTAACAATTGTACTTAAATTGTAATTTGTTGTTTTAGCTTTTGCCCGTTAGTATGCCACCGTTTCATTGAATGGCCTCATGACAAGCGCCTTCCCATGTGATTATTATGCCAACAGACTTTCTCAAATGAAGCCTAGTTGAATTACAGAATATTTCAATGCCATTCATCCTGACAAGAAGGATAAGCCATTGGAGTTTTTAAATCTATACAACTCAAGTTTAAAAATCGAAAACAATCCCTGGTCTGTTCCAAAAAAGTAATGAAAATTTGGAAAATTGCTTTGTGGCATCTTTCAAGATTGCTGAACTTATAGCAAAAAAATAGAAAGCATCATAACATTGATAAGAAGCTGAATTGCCAGCTCTAAAAGAAATAATTTATACTGTTATGCATCAGGATCCAGTCAAAATACTCCAGGTATTGCCTCTTAGTGACACCGCTGTTTAAAGGCGCATAGATAAAATAAATGATGTCGTGTAATTAAAATTACTAACAAAGTTATGAAACACTAAATTTGCTATTCAATTGGATGTGTCTTTACTGCCTGACCAATCTGCTTTGCTTATGGCCCGTGTTCGCTATTTTTATGACTGTACCCTATAGTAAGAATTTCTCATCGGTCAGAGTCTCACCATAGATACCAAAGAAGAGTCAATCTTCATGGCTGTCAAGTCACTCTACGAAAAAAACTGAATTCCACTGATCAATATTTTCGCTAAATAGAAAGTGCACCAGATATAATTGTTCGATATAGATGTTTTCTAGCATTTTTGAAAACTGAAGGCCCAAATTTATTTTAGCATCCATTGTCTTGCTCACAGGCATCATCTTGCGACTATAGTCTTTAGTCAGAAGCTTCATGAATACTTGGAGATTTTCATTCAAGCAGTAAACAAGATCAAAGTGAATGATTGACTTTTTAAGCGTCTCTGCAATGAAAATGACGAAGAGTACAATTGCCTTCTATTGTATAGTGAGGTACGTTGGCTGTCTAAAGAGAATTGTCTAGCGCGATTTATTGAATTGTATGATAGTATTCTCAAATTCTTCTCAACTAATTGGCCTTCAACATTTGTTGAAAATTTGGAAAGAGTAAAGAAGAGTACACAGCCCAGTCTGACACTCTTCTTCATGATGAATTTTTTTTCTCCAATAGAACCTTCGAAGTTGTCATGGAATAATCTGATGATTTCTAGAATTCTTCCGCCGATTCTGATCTTCTCTAGTGCAGCCCATAAGATCTTCCTTGGCACACTATCAAAAGCTTTCTCTAAATCTATGAATATCACAAAGATATCCTTGTCCCCATACCTTGTATCTTCTTGCAGTTTTCTCAGGATACTGATCGCATGACTTGTACCTCTGTTACTGTGGAATCCAAATTGCCAATCACTTATGCAATTTTCTAGTATCGGAAGAATTCTATATACGATAACTCTTGCTAGGATCTTTCCACCCAACTCTAGTAGAAAGATTCCTCGATAATTGTTCAGCTCTTGTATGGATCATTTACCTTTGTACAGAATTATGACTCTTGCTTCGCTCCATGTTACATGAAATGCTTCGGAGCCTGTCCATATATTACTAAAACAATCACAAACTTTCTTACATAATTCTGTACCACCCCATTTGTATAATTCTGGAATAATTCTATCAGTACCCGCTGCTGTACCATTGTTTCTATATTTCCTCTATATTTGGCGGAACATTCAAGTGATCCAGTGTATTTATACAACGTCCAATTAGGTTTATTCCTTCTGAACTGTCCCAGTTATTGCCATTAAATAGCGCGGAGAAATGTTCAGACAGTGCCTCATCCGTTACGGTTGCTCTTGTAGTATATAATGTGTACTCCTTTGTATCTGCATTGCAGAGCAACCAAAGTTCATGGAAAATCTCCTTTAAGCGTCCATTTCGTTCATTTGTCAATATCTCTGATACTTCGATACTGATAGTATCCACCCTGTTGCGTTTCCATGTCCTTATGCTTCGAAGTACCTTCTTTCGAGCTTCCTTCCACTCATGATGAGTTGTATCATTTCTGCATCCAACAAATATCTTCCTTTTGTCCCAATTGGTACGAAATAAATCCAGTAGTTCTTCGTGGTGTCCGTGTAACCACCTGTTATTCGAGAGAACCCTTTTCTTCGGTTTCCCAAAGCTACAAGCTTTAGTAATACCTTTATTAATACTAATCCAGCTAGAATCCATTTTCTCACTTTTAATGAGCTTGTTACCTGTTCCTTATGAGCTTCTAAGAATAATTTGTTCGGTATAATTCCTCCTTTACGTTTCCTGCAAGTCTTCTTCTTTCTAGGCCTTCTCCTTTTGTCGAACCATGCAATTAACACCACCAAGTCATGGTCCAAACCACAGTCAAGTGTTGAATAACTTTTGACATCTATTACATATCCCGAGCGACGTTGATCTGTTAAGAATAAATCTAACATCTCTTTCTTTTTCGTGGCCGGATGCATCCAAGTTGTTCTTCGATCTCGTCGATGCTTATGAATATTATTCTTGATTCTTAGACCACAAGAAGCAGCCATTTCAACGACGAAGTTCCCATTTTCAGATAACTTTTCTCCTACAAAGTAGGGTTCAACATTGCGTACATTGCTGTCGGTCCGTGTGAATCTGCAATTGAAGTCACCTCCAATGAGAACCTCCCATTTGTTCTTTTTCTCAAGTTCTTTCTCTTCAGCAATAATTTTTCTCAGTCCAGTGTAGAAAAAGGATTTCTCCTCTATAGAATATCCCCAGTCCGTAGGACCATAGATGCCGATAATAGTCATGACACGATTCAGTACTCTGCATACCAGTATTCTGTTGTTCACAGCCATCGCATTTATGTTTTCACAGTCGCTTTTCCTCACCATTAGCGCCACGCCCCGCTCTCTCCTATCCCCCACAGAGTTCCTACTGTGCAGAATCACCCACTCTCAAATTTCCTGCGCAGCATTACCACTGTAGTGGGTTTCTGTTAAAATGCACATGTCCATATGCAATTTCTCCAGAATCACGATCAGGTTTACTATCTTTTCGTCAGTAAGACCTCTGACGTTCAAATTTTACAGCTTCAGTCTGACTTTGGAGCCCTTCTCGAGTCACCCACATCTCGGAAGATTAATGACTTCGAGTCCTACCAGACTCCTTTGTTGAGTTGTAGTAGCGGTAATTATACTGTTTATAGGGATGCTGGTCCTATTTGACAGGTCTTTCAATTTAGCCTAAGGACGGTGATTAACCCAACCTAGTATCCAGGACTGCTCCACAAAGAGGCAAGAGACGTTGCAATCTTGCCTGAACTAGGTACTATTTCTGACACCATAACTGTAGAGGATGTGGAATGTTATGGGGAATATCTGCGATTATTAAAGGAAGATATGTTAGCACGTTTCAACGATATTCTTCAGTTGAATGTTCCATCATGGATGACACAACCATTTCTTTATATTATAGAGGATGGTAAGGTTGATTGTCAAGAAGAGCTCTTAGATTTGCATGACGATGAGAAGTTTCGGCTGCACTTTGCAGCTGTGAAACAGAAAGCAAATATCGCAACAGTTCCCAATATTGTGGAGCAAAGTTTATCTGCTACTTCTGACTTTTCCCATTTCTTATTTGGAAGAGTGCAGATTTAACTGCGTCTCTCAATTACTTACGAAACAAAGAAACAATTTGGATATTGTTAACCGAGGTGACCTGTGCCTTTCTATCACTACGTGGAAGAATTACCACGCAAGAACCAGCCTCAAGGTTCACACTAATAAATAGCAACTAATGTAATGTCTGTAAGAATAACGTTTTTATAATTATTTGATTACAAGAATTTCAAAGGGTGCGCTGGAACATCGTAAGTTGAAAAAATAAACAAAAGTTGGAACTGTAGCTAAAACGTTTGACGGGCACTGATTTAAATTAATTTAATAAAATTACAGTGTGGAAACCGTGCCTCATGTAATTCATCGCCATTCATATGAAGTTCATCAACAATAAGTAAATCAATTCGTTCCGTCTGTTTAATTTCTATGAAGCTTTTAATTATTGTGGTATTTAGTCTGTAAAAATAACAATTGAAGTGCCAAGTGGCTGAAATGTCGATTTTTTATTTTTACTTTAAATGAAAATAGACCAACAAGGTATTGTGTAATCAAGCTGGTTAGAAAAGGAAAATCTTAACCAACTTGGCTATACAATAATAAAAAAAATAAAATAACTCTGAATACAGAAAAATACATTAATTAACAAAACGGAAGGATAACACGAAGATGTTAACGATAATCACAGGAAAAAGAATGTCAGTTGTTGAATTGAAGTTAACTAATAAATTTTTACTTTAGTTTGTAGAGTAGATGAACGAATGACGGTAAATAATTCTGAGAGAAATTTTTTCTTTGTTTGAGGATTGAGGATCTTGACTCTGATTAGGGAACGAAGATCTAATTTAATTTAGTCTTTGATAGTTGGATTTTGAAATTGTTGAATCAAGTAGTTTTGAATGATAACAATAATCTGATTTAATTATTTACAGAGTGAATTTAGTACAAATAGATTGTACAAATAGGTAAGCGATCAAATTAGATACGATTTTATCTTGATTTGTAATGAGTTGTTCTTGACTTCAGTTTCTTTTGTTATAAATTTGGATCGTTTAATAATAATTTCGGTTACAGCCACGAAAATAATAAATTGTATTTTCAACGACAAGATTACTGGATCGAGAAAATATTCTCAGTATGTTAAGTAGTTCATTACCTATGAATTAAAAATCAATTGATTTTGTAAATTCATATTTCGTAATTCATAATTTCTATGGCAATTATTAAATATAATAACATGCAAAATAAATAAAGTACATAATAAAAAAAACAAACCCTTACAACAGCGGGTAATCAAAATAAAGAAATAAATTACAACATCACATGTTTGCAGAATATGTGCGACTCACGTATACACGCGTAAAAGGAAAGAGGTCACACAGAAAAAATAAATAAAATAAACTGTTAATAACGAAATTGAGAGGTTATTACATAGTCGATGGATATTTTCCCTTATTTGAAAATGTATTTAGCTGATTTGGTGAATTAACTCCTTTATTAATAGAATCAAAATATAATGTTTTACGCTTTCCATTCGACAAAGTATAGTTTAAAGAATCACGTCGATTGTTTTTAATGATTTTGTTCATATTTTAAGAGAAAACAGATTTTGATTATACTTCAATCCTAATATTCAAATTTCCCCACAAGAAACCACAAAATTTTTACCCATTTAAAAAATTTATTAAATTGAAAATTGAATCAACATTTTTTAAAATCGATTTTTATTTCCACCATTTTCTTTACAGGATACATTTTTTTTAAAAATTCAAACATTGGAATTGATTTATTTTTTTTGAACACAAAAATTGTAATTGAGAAATATAAAACTTTTTTACACACATTTTTACTTTTTTGCAATTGATTTAACTTTACAGTTCTTTTTTAAACACAAAAATTAAGATAACAAAACAAACATGCATGCAACTAACACACACGTCCAATTTATCATTTTCAATTTAACATTCATACACACATATTCAAACACATACATACACATATCACAGAATTCCTACAAAAATCCTCAATCCACATGCACACATACACACCAAAACTACTCTCATTGGAGATTTCAAATAAACAAAGGAATTCATGTGATCTGAATTTCTCCAATGAACAAAGAAACTCGAATTCTAAATATTTTCTATCAAAAAATAAAAAATTGGTTTTTCATTACAATCGATTTCAAATTCACACAAAGTGGACTTCACAAAATACAAATAACCAAATTAATCATAATTTAATTTTTCTACTTTTTTTACTTTATTTAATTAAATTTAATTATTTAATTTATTAATAATTTTATTTAATTTATTATTTAAATTTATTTATATTTAATGTATATTGAAGCTAACAAAATGTTCGGTCAAACATTTAATTTTCCGCTCCAGTAATGACTATTAATATTACACACATTTGAATCCAAAAAGTTATTATATGCTAATTTATGACTCTTCATTTCTTCACTTGTTATAACGTCCGAGTTTACTTATATACCAACTCCAAATGTATTTACTTCATCCATTCATTGATTCCTGTAACTGATAATTTGTATTGATTTGACTACATATTTTATGATCTCTATTGAAATTTTTGGCATCTTGTTTTAAAGAATGATATAACAAATGATCTTTTGCTTAGAATCTAACTCATTTAAATTATGACTTGATATTTGTAACATGTTGAAATTTTTTGAGCATTCAACTTTAATGTGACAGAATTTTCTTCGATTAAAACATTCAATATCTTTACTATCACATCCATTGTATTGTTTGTAAATCATTTGATAAGACATGTCACTTCCTTTGGTGAATCCTTTTCAGATCCATCTTACCTATTGAAATTTTGATTGAGTAAAAATCTTTGATGTATCCCTCAATACATTCAGAAACTTTTTCTGTGGTTGTTTTACAAAACAAAAAAATACTACTGTGAGGTATGAAAATGTGAGTTGTTTGAATATTATAAAAAGTGGTGTTATTTTGAAAATAAAATTATTATTGCTTGATTTTGTGATCTTTTATTATCTATAATCTAACAACTACAAATGATAAAAATATCGTTTAATCAATTGAATTCTGTTCTAATCCATAGTGTCAGATTGAAGAGTACTATAAGAAATAAGCACTTTAGAATTATAAAATTTTCTGTTTTAATTAATTAATAGATCAAATATGTTTATTAATGAAAAATAAGATTTTGTTAAAATATGTAATTAAAGATAAAATATAAATTAATATTTACGTAAAATCTGATAAACAATAAAACATTATTAAAACATTTTTTTACGAAAGAAACCGAATAAAAATAAGATTTTTTGATAACATTTATATTTTTTGTTTTTTATATAATTAAAAATAATGTTTCGGGGGTTGCAATAAGTTACGTGCTATCTCGCCTTGATGATTAATAATTGTAAGGGTTGTTTGTGAGTATGATGTATTGTATGTTGTATGTGTTATAGTCTTAAATAAAAGATTAATAAGATAGATTATAAATATTTATTAACAAAAACAACGTTTGAATAGTAATATTTAAACAACATATAAATTCATATTTTTCATAATTTCTATTTTTTTATTCAGTTTTTAATAATTATCATAAATGATAATATAATATCCCCCTTTGGAAATCAACGATATTTTGGTGCTGGGTTCCTGGTGCTTCTAATCGGGTATCTCGTCTTTCTGAAAATTGATTCTTTCCTGGATATAAATAACGTACTTGATTCATAATCTATTGGTGCGTTTAATTCCCCGTTGTACTTTTTTAACTGATTATAATTTCTTCTCATTATTTTTTGCGATGTTTTATCTTGAAGAATATAAGTATACTTATTTAAAATCTTTTGTATTGTATATGGTCCACTGCATATTGGTTTACCCAATCTTCTCTCTCCGTTTTCTTTAACCAGTACTTTGTCTCCGTTACTTAATTGCTTATACCATGTGTTTCGATTATATATTAGGTTGGTCGAAAAATAATGGCGGTTTTTGAGCTTTATACTTTGTTTATCTACTTTGATATGTATATAAGTTTAAATACATAAGTGTTAGATATTATTTGCAATCTTATGTCTAGCTGTATATTCCCATAGCCATTATTAACATATTGCTGTTATTTTTTAGAATATTTACAGTGCTAAATTAATAATGGAAAAATTAAAATTCGAGCAATTTTCTTGTACGAATTTAAACTGGGTCGTAAAGCAGCAGAAACGGCTCGCAATATCAATAAAGCGTTTGGCAAGGGAACAGCTTCTGAGCGCACAGTGCAACGATGGTTCCGAAAATTTTCTGATGGAGATGAAAATCTTGAAGATGAAGAAGGTCGTGGTCGTCCAGTTGCTGTGAACAACGACAATTTGAGGACAACGGTGGAAACAGATCGTACAACAATCAGAGAACTTGCAGATGGGTTGGGCATTAGTCATTCAACAGTCCTGGATCATTTAAACAACTTGGAAAAATCAAGAAAATTGATAAATGGGTTCCACATGATTTGAATGAAAATCAAAAGAACCGACGCTGTGAAATTTGTTCTGCCAATCATCTTCGCAATTAAAACGATCCATTTCTTGATCGTATTGTTATTAAATTTATTCTTGAAAAAGAAAATGTGGCTGACGCATCTTGCATTAAATGTTTCATTTCCCAAATTGCTATACCTTCACAAGAATTGTTTATATTTCCTTCGTAACTATGATCTCTGTTCATCTATCGTGCACCATTTTTGTAAAGTAATCAGACGGGCTTTACATTTCAATGATTGACAAAATCTACCTCTCAATGATGTCATTCCACATTCATTATCTCGTTCTTTAACGTCTTCATAACTTTTATTTATCACAGTGGGTTTTTTCTTTGTACTTATTCTAAAAGTCAAAACCATGAAAATTGTCGATTAGTAAATTTTATTTTTTAAATTTTATTAATTGTTTAACGTGATTAAATAAAAAGCAATAAGTAAACATGCGATTAAGAGCATCCGATTAAGTGTGACGCGATTAAGTGTAGTAACATCTCCAGAAACCTACATTCAGAAAAAAAAACAGATTTGTATTGTATTACTAAATTGTTTCAATTATTCTCCTAACATGGTTATCACGCTACAAGTTAAATTTTCCATAACGGACCCAAAATTTTTTATAGATACAAGTATTTGTTAGAAAATTTTTTCAAGGAATTCGACCGCCATCGAAAAACAATAAATATATATTTTAAAATTTTCTCCAACATCCAACACATATTAAAAAGTATGTTTGTTAAATTAATTATTAAAATAAAGCAATATAAATAATTGAATGTTTTATGTTTTATTTCTTTTTAAAGTTTTGGTTCTCTTTGATTTTGTTTAACTTTTTGACTTTGACCAATGGTTTATTATCCCCTATGTCCCATTGTGTACCTGTTCATGACAGAACTTACTGAGATTGTGATCTTAACTTGGTCAGATGATATTAATTCTTACATCCTCAGAATTTAATTTTTCAATCTCCTTTATTCTTTTCTCTATAATATTAAGTAAGTTGTAAGTGTTGCAAACTTCTTTAATGCTCAAATTTTCACCTTACTGAATTAGATTGTTCTCAATTACTTTCTACCTGTTGTATTCTTTATAAGTGTCGAGTATATAAAATAAAATATTTAAAAACTAAGTATTTGTTTAATTAAATAGGTACAATAAAAAAAATTATTTACCTTTTTATCATAATAAATATAAATTATATATAAATAATAGAAATAAAACTTTTTAGAAAGATAAACAAATTAAATTAAATAAAAGAATGTTTAGGAAGGAAAGAAAAATATTATATTTCAAAAGATAAATAAAAACAATTATAATTAAAAAGAAGAGTATAAAAAGAAGGAAAAAGATCACAAGAGGACACACAAATTTAATTACTAGAAGTTTTTTCTTAAAGGTTTAAAAGGTTAATCAAGAATTTATTTACAAAGAGCCCTTAAAGATTTGAAAGGTCAAATATAGCGAGACTAAATTTGCATAAGAATTGCATAAGAAATTGGATCTCGTCCAGTCGATCTAATTATCTAAACGTTATATAAATCAAGTGAAGAAAGTGAAATAGACCAGTGATTATCAAGTTGAAAAATCCAGTTGAGAATCCAAGTACGATTGCGAATCCAACATATAATTATATATTATATTTTTATATATCTAAAATAAAAAGGGCAGAAAAAGAATTTTTCTCCCTTATATCTAATATTTAAATTCCTAAATAGGATAAGTCTTTTTAATTTGAATTGTAAGATTTAGTGTATATAATAAATAAATCTTTTATAATTAACTTCTTGTTTTCACTTCGTTTTTGTGATAATCACCCTAATATACCAACATAAGGTTTGATCATTAATATTGTAGCACTGCCTCTAGCACGACAAGACGTGAACGTATCTGTCCGCATAAGGAAGCAGTTCAACTACTCAAGACACAAGCACATTTAAAATTTCACAATCAAAAGTTATCCACTACCATTTTCATGTAACTATTATCGTACCTTATTAGTTCAACCATAAATGACCACAAAACTACTTCAATTAACCCAATAAGTGTCAGAGCAGTTTCTATAGTGTGAAGACAATGAGCACTTCTAAGATATGGTAACTGTTATATTCATAGATATTTAAAAAATCGATGATGCTGAAAAACTGACGCAACATTCAATACAGATCACTATGTCAGCATCGATCTAAACATTGAAATAAGATTTGTTAGATTTACGAGTTTTGAAAATCGGAACTATCTTCCCATCGACATTCCTAATCGAAAAGTTGTCTCGATAATGTTCACTTGTCAATTTAATTGGAAAAAGAATCTCTTTAAACTTAGAATTGTATCATTTCAAATCCGATATCAGAATGTTTTATTACAAATATTGAATTTATATACAATATATATAAATTAATCTGGTCAGATTTCAGTACTGAGAGATACCAATTCTTTGATATTTTTTATAACATACTTAAAATCTTATTATTTTTTTTACTTTTGAAATATATTATTTCATTAAAAATTATTAAAAATAATTAAAAACCAATTTTCAATTCTCTTCCGCTGAAAGTCACAATTTACCAGTTATTAAAATGACAGTAATTTTGACGATTAATTACAATTTCGATAAAACTTAAATTAATTAAATATCTTTAATAAAATTTTCGTAATTTTAAATTTTAAACAAAAAATCAACGGTTTATTGTTTAAACTAAATCTTTGTTTAAATAATCACAATTTTACGCCAATTTTAAAATTTACAAAATTTTTAAAAATTTTTATATTAAAAAATGGATTTGATTCCTCAGCACATATTGAATGATTTATATATGTAAGTTTATGTAATTTTCGTTTGTGTTTCATTCTTTTCAAAGTCGTTTTCAACCCGATTTAAACGATTCAACAAAACTCTTTGCACAAATTGAATTAATCTATTGGTTTTATGTGGACAAATTTTTGGTGAATGAAAATGTACCGAATGTTGATTTAATTGATTTTGCGACTCAATGTAAAAGGATTTATTAGAGATTTTCGTTGTTTATTTAATTTTATATAAAGTTTTTGATCAATTTCGCGATAAAATGCCGAAAAATTTCTTTTGGGAATCCGAGTTCGATCTTTGGAAGACAAGTAAACCGAAAATTCCGACTGCTCGAGTCATTATTTTGGATGAAACT
>MQRK01216592.1:21534-35146 GCA_001938485.1 Girardia tigrina
AATTTTTAATTTTTTAAAATATTTAATAAACAAATTAACATAAAAATATTTTACCCTTTAAATAAAAAAAATAATAAACTATTCAGGTCAGATAAAAATTTAAAATTAACCCCTCATATAAATATTCTCTAATTGTCCGAAATTGTCTTTCTACTATTCCATTCGTGTTATGATGGTAAGGGCTTGAGTAACACATTTTAATGCTCATGCTTTCAGCCATATCTTTTATTACCTTCGATTCGAATGTTTTACCACAATCTGTATGAATCTCGTTCGGAGCACCAAACCGTAAATACCACAAATATCGATATATACTTTCTCGAATGGTTCGTTTGCGAACAATGTTATTCGTATTTATTTTGTGGCCGTCGTTATTGTTTTGCTTTTTTGACATGCTTTACATCGTCCTATTAAATCCTTTATTATTTCGTTTTGGTTGGTCATTTCATAATTTTCTGCAATATATTTTGACACTTTTCAGCACCAGCGTGAGAAAGCAACGTGTGTATCTGCATAATCATTTCTTCTCTGTTTGATTCCAGTATCCAAATTTTTCCTTTGTTCGTCTTTATTATACCATCTATAATCACAAGGTTTTTGTTTTTACCTGTCTTCTTTATTTTTTCCATGACTCCTTCTTGATATTTATATATATCTGTGATGCCTACTACTTTTATCCTTCGCGTCTTGATCTTCTGCGTCTTTGTTCTTCGTGTGCCATTAAACATTGTGTACACGTATCACACTTGTTCCGTGATAACATATCTGCGTTAGAATGGTTCACTTCTTTTCGGTATTCTAGTTGTATATCCAGACTTGATAGATAGTTTATCCACGTCTGAAATTGCGCTGTAAACGGTTTCTTTGTCTTGTAATTGTCTTGTGATCTGTCCGCAGATTGAATCTCTTTCCGTACAAATAATGGTTAAAATGGTGACAAAAGTAATACATTGCCAATAACTCCTTTCTTGTTCTGCAGTAACCTTTCTCATGATTATTCATTGAGTGTGACCCATATGCAATGACTCTCTCGTGACCATTTCTATCCTTCTATGACAGTACCGCTCCGATGGTGTCGAAACTAGCGTCCGTATCTAGAATAAATTCCTTCTGGGAATCCAAGAATTGGGGGTGTAATGGCTTCCTTCTTCTCAGCAAATGCTATATCACACGCCTCTGTCCATAATAATTTCTTGTGTCCAATCCACACAATTGCTCTAATGTCTTTACTTTCGTTGCATAATCTTTGATGAATCTTCTATAATAGTTGCAGATCCCTAGGAAACTTCTTAAATTCTTTATACATTTCGGTTTTTCAAAAGATTTAATAGCTTCCAATTTAGACGGATCTGTTTGAATCCCTTTTTCGTTGATTACATGCCCCAGGAATTTGACTTCTGTCTTTAAAATATGACATTTTTTGGATTAATTCTTAGACCTGCCTTTTCAATTCTATTCAATACTCTGTCTAAAATCTCGTAATGCTTTTCTAATGATTTTGAGAAGATTAGGATATCGTCCAAATAAAGTACTATATCCCCCAATATAATTGGCATAAGTTCTTGAAACGTTCCCGGTGCCGCTGCAATACCAAACGGCATTCTATTAAAACAAAATTGCCCCGCTTTCGTCGAGAACGCCGTTTTCAGCTTTGATTCTTCTTCTAGTTCTACCTGGTAATATGCATTACCCAAATTAATCGAAGTAAAATATTAGATCCATACAACTTGTTCATCATCTCTATCATATTTGGCATTGGAAATGTCTGTCTATCTGTAACTAGATTCAGTTGTCTAAAATCTAAGCAAAGTCTGATATCACTTTTTTCTTTTTTCCACACGCATATCATCGGAGTATTACATGGAGAGTTACACTTCTTTATAATGTTGTTTTTCCACAAGTTTTTTATAGTTTCATTGATTTTCTCTTCTAGATTGATTGGCTGTCTATATGGTCTTAAATTAATTGGCGGTCCTTTTGTATCTATTCTGTGTTTTATCAGCGTCGTGCATCCTATATCCCATTTATCCGCTATGAAGACTCTTATGTCTCTCTACGATATTGATTATCTTTGGTTTATCAGCGATATGCATCGTATTTTTGGCTTTCTGAAATCGTTCCTCGTCTGTCACTTTCCGGCCGAATCTTGCTTCTAAATTACATACCTGAAAATTTTGATCGAGTATTTCATTGTTTTTCTTTTTCCAACATAACTCAATTCCGAACTCACTCTGAACATTTATCCCGCCAATTATGTCTGGTTTAATATCAGTTACAACTATAAACATTATATTTCTCTGTTTGTCTTTTATATTTACATTCACTGATATCTTACCAATACATTCTAGTGGACTGTTATTAGCACAATGTAATTTAATATCTGCTACTTCCAATTTCACATCATTTAGTTTGTCAAAAATTGTCTTGCTCATGAAGTTCACTCTAGCCCCAGTGTCTAATAAACAGTCCTCCTTGATATGTTGTATCTTTACTTTTACACTTGGTCGACCTTGCATTTTGTTGTATACGATATTTTCAGTTTTCCATTCTTCTATGGTTAAAATCCTGGTTTCTTTGCTAGTATTTCTGTCCTCTACTGGTTCAACTAAACATTTTCCACAATTATCTCCATATACATCTTTTTTTATAAACTTCCGAACTTTATCATTTACGTTCCATTCTACTGCTTTAATATTTTCTGATTTGTCACTCATTACGCCTATAATATCTGTTATACTACTTTTACTATAAATACCGATATTTTGGTAGTCCTATATATTTATTAGTTTATTGCCCCGACTGGCTCCATTTGTGTCGAGGCTCTGTCTTTTGGGTGATCTTCCTCCATTACCGATTCTTCATATTCTTCTTCAATGTTCGCTACTAATCCTCTATTGTCTCTTCTTCTCCTGTCTTCTCTATCTCTATATTATCGTTGATTGTAATCCCCTCCTTGATAATTGTTATTCGTTGATCTTTGTTGGTTTCTTCTGCCGTTTAAGTTGATGTAACATTCATCCTCCCGATGACCTCTATTATGGCACCGTTTACATTCGATATTCAGACAGTTTCTTCTTACATGTCCCTACTGTCCACAACGAAAGCATTTGATTTGTCTCCTTTCTGTACAGTTTTTTTCTAATATGTCCCTCCATTCCACATCCGAAGCATTTCCTAGTCTCCCGTTGTCTATTTGTTACGCTCGAGTATTGGTTTCTCTCCCAGTTTTGATCATTAGTATATCTGTTCTTTTCTGTGCCCCCGACTCTTGTATGCTTTTGTTCAAATCTATTATTATTTTGAGTCACAGCATCCTTGTAGCTCCTGGGTCTGTTCTGCGTTCCGTTCTCTCTCACTACGTTTATCTGATCCTCTATATTTTTAATCTCATGTATCATTTTGATCTTTTCTTTTATTTGTTCTACTCCTTTTACATTATTCATCCGAACTTCTTTCTTGATATCCATGTCATCACAACAGTTCATTAATAATGTTTCCATTATGCTTTCTTTTGACATGTTATGTTGCATAATTCTTTCTGTCTTCTTTTCTATTTTTTCGAAAAAAACTTCAGGTATATCATCCTTCATCCTATACCGGCAAGCTTCCGACCAATCCTCGAATAGCGAAGATGTCCCACCAAATGCTTTTCGAAGTCGATTTTTATAACCACTTATCAACTTGTCAACAGTCTTATATTTTTCCTTTATGTCTCTGTCCAACAGACGCAAGACAATGACGTCTTGTTTTGCTTTTGCCACTCCCGCGAATTGGAAGAATGTTTCACATTCTTCTATGGAACATCTCCACAACTTTCCTGAACTTTTCAGGTAGTAATTGGTTCGTGAAGTTGGCCAAAGCAGCGTTGTTCGACATGTAAGTAACGTTTATGCCACTTTCAGTATTATCAAATTCCGAAATCATAATTTACAAAATTTAAACTTTAAAATATATTTGAATTTTTTACGAACTTTTACGAAATTTAAACCTTAAAATAATTTTACATTTTTTACGAAAATTTTACGAAATTTTAACCTTAAAATAATTTTACATTTTTACGAAACTTTATCATAAAAACTAATTAATTTAAATTTACAATAAACCCTTTTATTAAAAAAATTATTTCTTAAAATATTAATCCGTTAATTATTTATTTCAAAATTTATTTAAACTTATTTCATAACTTTTATTAAAATATATCAATTGTAAGCATATTTTAAATGCTTCAGCGTGGAGCTACAGGTTCCCGAAAAACGCGTCTCTTGTCGATTGATGCGAACGCTGGGACGCAATCGGGGAAAATCAAAAATTAGTGGGCGAAAATCAAGTTCGCGATTCATAAGATTAAGAATCTGCACCATATTTCAGTAGGTCGGGTGCAGAATGAATGGGATATTTGTCTAAATCTCCACCAGTCATTGGTGTGGGAGAGAAGACTGCCAGTTGGCGAGATTGAGGTACTTAGGGACGACAAGCGAAAATATGCTTCTCACCCCCCTCCTAAAGTCCAGTGTGTCGAAGACACTAAGAAGATTGGTGGAGAAATCTTTGACACATAAATGTAACATACAAAGCAGCGCTGGACGGATTGCAAGAAGCTTGCAATCCACAATCAGCTTCCACAGCGCTGTTTATGGGGGGAAGTTGAATTATAGCGAGTGGTACTTTTACCACAAGGCAATGACCTATACAGTGCCTGTTAACTACCGACCGGGTATTACTAAGAACAGGGGACACTGTCGTAGGTGCCCTCATAATAAAGAAACCTTGTCTCATATACTTACAGGATGTATGTACAGTGAAGGGTTCTGGAACTATAGGCACAACTCGGTCCTTTATTGTATAGGGGAGCAAATAAGTCAATATTTAGACTGCAAAGTCGACATAAATGTTGAGTGTAGATATGCTCCATCTACACTCCGGGTTGATCTTCAGGTATACGTCCAAGGATCGCAGATCTTATACCTGATAGATGTCAAGTGTCCGTATGACACGAAGAAGAACATGGAGAATAGCAACCAAATGAACCTCGATCATTACGAGGTTCTTGCTGTTGCTTGCAGGGCAGCAATTCCAGAGACGACTGTGACAGTGCTCACCCTCCAGGTATGGGGCCTAGGGACATGGTCGAAAAGGAGCACTGACATACTGACAACTCTAAAGATCCCGCCAAAGGTAATAAGACAGATTGTAATTGGCTGCTCAGTATCGAATGTTAAATACTCAGCAGCACAATGGTCTTATCACCGTGTTGGTATAGTCCCAAGCAGGATTCCGAGAATAAATAAGATTATTGTAGAAGAGATCCCAGAACCTCAGGAAGGCATGTTAGCGATGGAAGAGATGGAATATGAAAATTCTATTCCTGAGGGTGTAGAAGAATTTGATCCGGCCGCCCTGGAAGCACTCGTACAATCTTATAGTTACAGAGTATGAGCGCAACAGGTGGGAGTATTATGTGTTGATGATCAAACAGATAATGATCTATCTGACGATGAGATAGTCTCCAATCTATATAGGACGAGGATCGGAGATTCATCAGAGGATGAAGATAACTCATCATGGGAGGAAGACTTGACCTTCGATGATGAGTTATTAAGAATGCAGTGAGTGAAAGTGTCGGGCTTGGCGGAAACGTTCACCCAAGTGATGGCTGCGGGGGTAGGCCACTAGTGAAAGAACGCCTGTGGAAACCAGGGCCGGTGTAAAGGACGCCTTCGGGCCGATACATGCGGCGAATTTATTTATGTACCAACCTGGCACTTTTGCTCAATGACAAAAAAAGAAAGCGTTGCTGGAGCGGAAAATTTGTTATTTTGACTGAACATTTGTTGGCCAATGTCTCACAGTGAATGGTGGTTAAGAATAGAGTGAAACGAAAGTAAAATTAATTAACTAAATAATATTTAAAGCAATTAAATTAAAATATTATGTTGGATATTAGATATTTTAATTATTTGAAATATTTAATATTTACTTTTTTGATAAATATTTTGTTTAAATATTATCAATTAGACAGTGTTTTGAAAATAAACTTTTCGCGTGTTACAAGCTATCCAGACATAATGAATGATATGAAAATCGTTTTGGAGTTTTTAGAGAAATTCGATGGAAGCATCAGTTTCGAGATTTGGCAGAAGAAATATGAAATGATCATGAAAATCCAGTAGATTACTGATCCAGCCCCGTATCTCCCTTTTGTACTATCGGGCGTTGCACTGAACATCTACATGGAATCGGACGAGAAGACGCAAAGCAGCTGCGATCGGTTCTACAAAATATTAAACAATTCGTTCCGCCTGACTAGACGTTCCGCGTACAGTCAATTGATAAACTTACAGTATCACGATGGCGGGACTATCGATGAATATGCATCTCAGGTGAAGATGTTAGCAACGAAGGTCGACGATCTAACAAAGGCTGCCTTCATGGCTGGACTGCCTTTCGAGTTGCAGGTGGATTTGGAACGGGCCGGTGACCAACCCATGACCGAAATGATCGAGTATAGCCGCAGGTATTTGGGGATTAAAAATGGTTTATTACAGGGTTCAATGGCAACAATACAACACGGAAACAACATCAAAGAAACAGGGAGTTCCGGATGTAAGGGCGAACTCGATAAACCCAGAGCAAATCTTCAGAAAGGACCCTATGTTCATCGTGAGAGAGACACTAAATTGAAGGAAAGTAATCATCATAAGGGTTCTCAGTGTCAATTAAACAGACAAACAATAGGCTACAAATGTCAGAAACCCGGTCATATCGCAAAATATTGTCGGTTGGGAAACGAACAGGGGAGTTTTTAGGCGCCGGCTCTCTCTCTCTTCACAGTTGACGGCGTTGCCGTAAATGACAGGTCAGCCATAGCGTTGATTGATTCGGGTTGTTCGAAAACGGTTGTTTTAAAAGGGTTAGTTAATGATTGTATATTGTTTTCTGACGGAGAAAGTATAGTTTTGGCGAATGGAATAGGTGTTAGAGTGGGTTCGGGTGAAGTGCGGCTGAATATAAATGGCAGGATCATTAGGGTGGAATGTTCGGTCATGGAACATTTGCCGTATGGTTTAGGGATCTTAATAGGTATGAATGTCATAAGTAAATTGGGCGGCGTGAAAATTAATAAGGGTGTTATAGAGTTCGGTGAAGAGGAAATTAAAGGGATAGAGAGTAGCTTGAGTTGTACTGCATCGGATGCGCCTCTTGTTAGTATAAAAAAGCATATTTTTGAAATTGAGTTTAGGGAAAATTGGTCGATTAAATGGAATTGGAAAAGTGAGGATCCGAGTTATCTTCCGAATCGTCAGTCAGTTTTTAAGGACAAAAAATTAAAAGATGTTGCAACGTTGAAAATTTTAGACGGTTGAGTAGAAAAGGTAGAAAATTTATCTAATCGAGTAAATTAAACTATTATTATTATCTAAATTAAACAATTACGTAGACGTTTATAGTGGCTCTGTGGACATATGTTTAGAAAAGCTCCGAGATTGGCGACTTTTTCAATGCTTGATTTGTCAGAGGTGTACATGCAGATTCATGTTCATAAGGACATGTGGTGTTACCAATCTTGTATCATTAATAACAAGAAATATGCTTTAACTAGGATGGGTTTTGATTTAAACATTGCACCAACTATAATGACCGAAATCGTCAGGTGGATTCTGAACTCTGACACCAGGATGCGTGAAAATACTGACTCTTATATTGATGATATTTATGTAAATGGAAGTTACATTTCTGTTGAAGAAGTAGAAAAAGTGTTCAATAACTTCGGTCTCATATGTAAGAAACTGGAAAATCTGTCACAAGCCAACGAAGCTCGAGTTTTAGGAATGAAAGTCTTTAAGGACCAACATGTAGTGAGATGGAAGAGGGACAATCAGGTAAGGGATGAGCTGGATGTGGAATCAATTTCACGTCGCGAGTTATATTCATTATGTGGACAATTAGTAGGAATACATCCGGTAGCTAATTGGCTATGTCCGTCATGTTCATATCTTAACGACTTAGTGAGGGAAGGTTGGATGAAAAGATAGACGAGGAATTATTTGAGAAGATTAAATGGGTTTTAAAGACAGTGAGGGAGAGTGATCCTTGCAGAGGTTTATGGGCTATTGATGACTGCAGGGAAGGTATTATATGGTGCGACGCAAGTTCAATAGCCATTGGTGCGACGTTAGAAGTCAAAGGGAACATAATCGAGGACACATCATGGTTGAGAAAAACTGATGATTCTAGACATATTAATCTAGCAGAACTAGAAGCAGTTGTAAAGGGTTTAAACTTATGTGTGAAATGTGGTTTAAGGAGCGTGATAGTAAAATCTGATAATAAGTCAGTGGTTTCGTGGTTATCTACAACAATCTCAGATCGCGAAACATTAAATACCAAGGCTTCATCTGAGCTTTTAATAAAACGAAGACTCTCGATGATTAAGGAGCTGTGTCAGGAGTATGAGTTCGAGTTGAAGATCGAGTTTGTTAATAGCGAAGCTAACAAGGCAGATGAGTTGACAAGAATCCCAAAACAATTAAAAAGAAGCAATTGTTTTTTATCGGTTACGGACGATCTACTGAAGCTGCAGCAACTTCATGATAAGTGTCATTTAGGCGCAAACAGAATGCAATATTTATGTGTGAGACAAGGAATAGGTGTGTCAAATGCGGATATCAAGGATCTGATTTCAAGATGTCAAGAATGTCAATCCATCGATCCGGCACCCGTAAAATGGAAAACCGGTAGGCTGAGCGTCAACGAAAACTGGACAAGACTTGTTGCGGATGTTACAAAGTACAATCAACTAAAATTTTTAAGTGTAATCGATTGTGGTCTTTCTCACTTTGCGATATGGAAATTAATTTAGGCTGAAGACATCAAGTCAATTGTCTCAGAATTCTCAAGTTTGTTCTGTGAACGCAGGTCTCCCAAGGAACTAATTATCGATAATTATACCACATTTCATTCGGTATAATTCAACAAGCTAATGGAAAAGTGGAACGTTCGAGTCATGTATCGTGCCATCAATCGACCCAACTGCAACGGAATAATAGAAACGAATCATAGAACAATCAAAAGAATTGCGTCCAGATCAAATATCAGCATTTTGGAAGCCTTATGGTGGTATAATAACACGCCATCTGAAGTAAAAGAAACACCAAGCTCGGCGCTATATAGCTATTTGCCCATAGGGTTAGATATAATTGGAAGAAGTGAAAAGGAGCCGTTCTGTAGAAATCCAGATTATGTTGAGAATCAATTAGTGTGGGTAAAACCGGAAAACAATACACCATGTACACAGCAATGGACCAAGGGAGTTGTCGTGAAAAGAATAGATCAAAGGAAATATCTAGTAAATTGCAACGGATTTTGTGGTCCAAGACATATCGCAGACATTCAACCTAGACAGCCTGATTTGGTTGAAAATTCCAAGTCATATTATATTGATATGGAGGAAACTGCATCACTACCAGACAATCAAACACAAGAGGAACAATCATTGAACTGTAGGCCTAGTAGAGAAAGACGAAGACCGCCTTATCTAAATGATTACATTGTGTATTCAAATTCATCTGTGGACGAATCTGGTGGGAGTGTTGGATATTAGATATTTTAATTATTTGAAATATTTAATATTTACTTTTTTGATAACTATTTTGTTTAAATATTATCAATTAAACACTGTTTTGAAAATAAACTTTTCGCGTGTTACATATTAAATAAATAAATTAATTAAATTAAAATAAATAAAAATAATTAACAAAAAAATAATAAAATGAATTAATTTAAATTTTAAAAAAATTGAGTTATGTTCGTTTTAAAAACAAAGGCAATTGTTTGAAAAGGATGACTCAACGAGTCACGTATTCTAAATTTTGACTGGTGTTAAAGGTCGAACAGTTTGTTGATTAACCGGTGTGTGCCGGATTATTATTATCATTGTGTATGCATGTGAATGTATTTGTGTGAATTGTGAATGCCTGTGTGATTGATTGCATCCAATGTGATTTGTTTTCAAATGTGATTGAAGAAGGCGTGGATGTGTATGTTTTAAATTGTGTTTGTATGTGAACAAAAAATTGTAACAATAACAAAAAAAATAAATAAATCAATGTTCAATTTTTGTCAATTAACAATTTAGTCGTTGTAACAAAAAGATGTGTTCAAAAGAAACTAGTTAATCAAAAAATTAAATTTTTATATCCATTCTTTATGCAGACAGAACTATACTTTGCAAACAAAGTTTTTAAATTTTAAAAATTTTAATTAAAAAAACAATAAAAATTAATATAAACTACTTATAATTAATAAGTATGTTGAAATTATAAATAATAATAGTATTAAAAATAAATTTTGTTTTAATAGATATAATAAGAAGTTATTTATCTATTTATTATATTAAGTTATATATAAATAACTGAATTAAAATTTAATAAAAAAAATAAACAATATAGATAAAATAAAAGATTGTTTAACGTGAAAAGAAAAGCATTTTATTTTAAAAATAAATAAAAGAGAATTAGATTAAAAAGAAAAGTATAAAAAGGAAAGAGTTTTTAAAAGAAGGTCGCAAAAAATTATCCATAAAAGAAGAAAGAACTCCGAATATTTCGATTTTTTCCCATTTTTGGATCTTAAAAAGTTTTTTTATTGTCATCGAGAATGAGTAAGTATTGATTGAGTAAAATGCCTTCAAAGATAGGTTTATAAATTCCATGGATACGTATATATATATATATATATAGAAAGTAAGCTAATAAAAAGAATGGAAAAATGTATTTAAAATAAAAAGCTGTGGAGTAAAAAAATGAAATTTGAATTGAATTATATATGAGATTTAGATCAATATTGAGTCATTTATTATATCAAATTAGATCTTTCTTTCAATTAGTTAAATTTAACGACCAAAAAATGATTTCCCGAGGAATAAAACGAACGAAGAAGAAAAAAAACAATGCTGCTTTCATTTTGCGAATAAATTTCCCAATTTGAAAGCTCGTCATAAATGAAGCGGTCGATAAATTCGAATGCGCTTACGATAAAATCGAGGAAAACCTTCAAATGTGTTCAGAAAGTCCATTATCTGCTAAGAAAAATTCTTATGATAGCACATCTTTGGATAAACTATATTCTTTTGGCTCGTTTAACAGTCCTTACTTTAAATCCTTCTTTACCTAAAACTTCATACAGAAATTCGAGTGAACCTGGCATAAAAACCATCATCAATGGGCCTAAAATAAAAGCTGAATTTCTTTCTGGTTCTCAGTTTATTGTAGAGGTACGGTTTCCGCAACAGTTACTGAGAATTATTGTCACTTATAAGTGTGAAAATAATGTTTGTAAAACCACGGTAATTATCTTAATTGTTTTTTTTTGATTTTGAAAGATTTCTGTTTTTTCATGCTTTAGAACTTTTTATGGCAATAACACGCAAAATTTAATTATTTAAATTAATGCATGTGGTGTAAATGAAATTTAAATAAAATATATTGATTGTTTAGCAATGGTCCAGTGTATTATACCGATTTTCATCATCTTTACACTCTTTCAATTAAGTAAACACACTATTCTTTGAAAATATGCTATAGTTGATCATTTCAATTGATAATCATTGACTGGATTTATGATTGTTATGGATTTGCGAAGGTAAAAATTGATTGCATTGCATATGGTTTCAGAAGTTTCGTTTTAGAGATTTACTAATGTTTCGTTTGTCGATTTTTATTATTTTCAAATGCCTCAGGGGCCTGGTAAAGTACCGAACGATAGAGGAAGCCTACCGTTTACTCAAATAGTACTTAACTGATAATAATGAGAATTATTTAGTCAATGAGAATTGAATTCAGCATTTTTGGTGTTTTTTACTTCATTATTAAATCAAAATTTATTTAAAGTCTTATGTATTCTCTCAATCAAGAAAGAATCATTTGATCATATGAATTTCGTAAACTGCGTCGTATATTTTAAATTTCCGTAAATACTTTTTATCTCCATAGCTATATTAGTGACAAAAAATAATATATTAGGTTGTTTAAAAAATAATGTTGTTTTTCGAATGGTTCTGATTTTTTATCATGTTTTGAAATAAATCTTTATCATTTAATTATGTTTATACATAATTTTAAAGCTTATGAAAAACTCTATATTTCTATGATAGTTTGTTTAAATATTAACTTTAAAATAACGTGTTTATTTAAATAGTTGTCAATATGCAAAAAGCGCAATTACGAGCAATTTTTTATATGAATTCAAACTTGGCCACAAAGCATCGGACGTATGTTACAACGTTGGTTCAAAAAATTTCAAGAAGGAGATGAGACACTCAAAGATGATCATGACCGTGGACGGAAACCTGCTATTGAAAATGAAAATTTGAAGGCTCTAGTAGAAGCAAATCGACGCACAACAGTTCGAGAGCTAGCGGAGGAACTAGGTATCACGATAGGAACAATTTCAAACCACCTGTGTGATATTGGGAAGTTGAAAAAACTGGATAAATGGATTCCATACGAATTAAATGTCAATCAAAAAATGCGTCGTTTTGATGCATCAAAAATTACTTCTTCTGCGGAACAAGAATGATCCGTTTCTAGACCGAATTGTAACGTGTGATGAAAGGTGGATTCGGAGACGTTCTTCTCGAGCTCCAAAACCCTTTCCAAGGCCGAAATTGTACCAAAAATGATTATGGTGACTGTTTGGTGGTCTGCAGCCGGTGTCATTCATCATAGCTTCCTAAATCTAGGAGAAACAATTACGGCAGAGAGATACTGTCAGGAAATTGTCAAAATGAACTAGAAATTCCAACACAACAACCAGTGTTAATCAATAATCCCTATTCTTCTCCACGACAACGCTCGGTCACACATCGCACGTCTGACAATGCAAGTGTCACAATGAACTTGGCTACGAAACTTTGAGTCATCCACCATACTCACCTACTGATTATCACTTTTTCAAACATCTTGACATTTTCCTCCAGGAGAAATACTTCAAAAATCAAGGGGATGCTAAAACTGCCTTCAACGATTTCATCGCCTCCAGAAAGCCAGACTTTTATGCAACCGGAATAAATAAACTTGTGCAACGTTGGCAAAAGTGTATTGATGTTAACGGTTTTTATTTCGATTAATAAAGTTGATA
Organism: Girardia tigrina; assembly: GCA_001938485.1. NCBI lineage: Eukaryota > Metazoa > Platyhelminthes > Tricladida > Dugesiidae > Girardia > Girardia tigrina. The sequence continues at coordinate 34,672 of MQRK01216592.1, forward strand.
CTACGCTGATATATTTGTCTTTAAAGATTAAGGTTAAAAAACAACATTATTTTTTAAACAACCTAATATAAAGACCTCAATAATTTGGCTTCTATATTTTGATGCTATTATTAGAAACTAAAATAGTCCTCTGGACTTTAATCCTTTCGTAACACTTTTCTAACAAGTCTATGATTCTTTTGTACATAATAGTATGGTATTTTATTATAGGTTTAAATTTCTATGTATCGAAATTTAGTTTTTCTTTCTATTGATTATAATTTTTAATGATTGTTTATTATAAATTTTTATTAGAGAAAAATTAATTATTAATATCGGAATTTTTAATAAACTTATTTGTTGCTATTTTTCTTTCTATTTATATTTCGTTTTCTCTAATAAAAAATTAAATAAAAGAAAACAGAAATAATATTAGTAAACATAAAAAAATATTTTTTCATAAATATTCTCTAACAAATTATTTCATATATATATA
>MQRK01216602.1:7741-18245 GCA_001938485.1 Girardia tigrina
ATAAAATCAGCTGGTTACTTTTGCTTAACAAAAACATTATTATTTTTATTTCGGTCAACAAATATTAAAAACAGCTTTCTAGAAGAACGATAATTCAAGTCATAACGTCCATTTGGGCGTAAACAATTGAATTAATAAAATAAAATTATTTCAGTGATTTTTATGTATTTTTGATTCTCCTCAACGAATACCTGTGAGTTCTGTACGAAAATAAATATAAAGAATGAAAACGACTAATATAACATAAGTCTTAATAGCCAAACTCTACTAAATATCGAAGCTTGTTCCATGAACATTATACACGTAAAACCTTTTTGACTACCTTCTCAGATTTGTATAAACTTGGATCAATTATTCAAATATATAGAACAAATTAGTATTTTTTGATCAAATTTATATTACCTCTGAGCGAAAATAGAAGGGGTTCTTCCTTGTTCTAGTGACACAACTGTACGTACTATTAACAACATCACAATTTGAATGTAAACATTTATTTACAACACAAACAGATTCTTCACAACAATTTTCAGATGACATCTTTGTTTGATTGATATAGTTTTTGTTTAAGTATTCAAATCTAAAAAAAACAATGAATGGGAAATTTTAATATTAATTTTTAATTTCTTAAATTTTATTGGATGTAAAGTCATTACGTAATTTTTTTTAAATGAACATTAATTTTTAAAATATATTAAATTTAATAAGTTAAAATCGTTTACTAAAAATATTATTAAAATTCATAATTATCAAACTTTAATTAACTAGTACTTAAAATTAATATCATTAAATTAATTTCATTAGATTCAAATAATCAATCAATACACATATCAATCCCATCTGAGTAGGAGAGTCACAAATCTAAACAGCATAAAAACAACAAACTTACAACATTCACAATTGTCCCTCACACGTACAACGTCGAATGTTTCTATCCTTTTATTTCGATATTTTTGAGAGCATAATAAATACAAATTAAAAAATCTAAATACATTTTATTATCTTTCCTCGGAATTTCTTTTGACAATAACTGTTGAACTTTATTGTATCAACAGTTGAATTTAATTATATCGTTTAATGATAGAAAATAAAAGGTAAATCAAGTTACTGAATGAAGAATGAAAGAAAAAATACAAAAATAAATTCAGCGATTCAATTTCATAATTAAAAATTAATTAAATTTTGGTAGTTTCTATTAAATTAATGGAATATTTTTGGAAAATGTCTAAAAATAGAGTTAAAATATAATTTTTTTGAATAAATGTAATGAGAAGTCAGATATTTTGTAGGAATAGATTTTATAAGTTAAAGGTTCAATTTTCATTTTTTTTCTGTTAGGGATCCAAATATTCCCAATATTTTTCCTTTTTGACACAGGGTCTCCGTTCTTAAGTAGCTAACGCTCTTATCATATACGATGGCGCTATGCAACCATCAGCCCGAATCGAAGATATTCAATGCATTCCTATACCGTTCATAAAGTACATTGGTCTTTCTGAAATGTTCATGGTTTAACAATAATCCTCTAGCAAAATAATATTCATGTTATGTACCTTGTACAACCCGTATCTACAACCCAAGACCTTTCGTATTCCTAATGGGATAAGCGTACCACACAATTTAAATGCATTTTTAGCAAATATTTTAATCTGTTTTTTATTTTTTCCGAAAATGATGGATTGTTTTTACCAATTCAGAAACCACAAAAATTTTATTTTTGTTTTGAAACAAACTTTAATAAATTTTAATAATTAATTCTTCTGAAAACTAAGTTTTTAAAGAGTTTTTTAGCTTCTTGTAAGAGCCAAAAATTAAATCTCAGGAAATCATTTATAATTCTGAAACATCTTTTTATGTTTTTAACATTATCCTCTCATCCTCGTCTTTAATTATTTAGTATTATTAATCAGCTCAATTACTATTTTGTTTGACAAATTTTATCTCAATAAATATAAAATTAATATTCATTTATTTCAGTTAAATCTTTTATGATCCACCTAAAATCTTAAAATAGATATAGAATCATATAATATTTGATATAATAAATGAATCAAAGTGAATAAATACGTGTTCATTTATAATTTGTTTGTTTTTATATATTTATTTTATATATTGTTTATATATATATTTATATATTTATTTATATAAAGTTTATATTGCATTTGAATGTGAAAGAATACGTTCGGCGCTGACAGTTGTCTTATTTTATCTGAATCGTCGAATTTAGCGACACTTCCAAGTTAAAGGGTTTTCTAATATTTATTGGGACCAACGACTTTATAATTTATTGTACTGTGTAGTTGGAATAATTTATTTTGTTAATTAGATGGACGAAGAACAATCATCAACATTATTTATTTTAATTAAATATAAAAAATGCTTTTTAAAAACCACGCTTATATCTGAAGAGTTCGTATTTTAACACGAATAATTATCATACATCGACTTATTATGATTTTGACTTGTATTTTCTTGCTGATGGTAAATTTTAATCCGGATTTTTTGAGCACTGCCATCATTTTGATTATTTAATCCATTAAGTGGTGAATATATTGACAAATTATTAAAATGTAACTGGGAATAAGTTTGCGAAATTTCAGCTCTATCCGATTATGAAAAGTGAGAGAAAGGAAGGCTAAAAGGTTTGTACCAAACAGACAAACAAAGCAAATGAATATAAAGGTAGATATAAAATAAATTATACTTCTTTTCTAACATCCACTGTCCAAATGTTATACACTACTTTCTTGCTCATCAAATAAAGGTTCAGTACACATTAAAGAGATGCGTAAACGGACACTTAATATATCCATAACAAGAATATACAATATTCTCAAGAGACGTCGGTTGACGCCGCGATTTTAAAATATTTACTTATTATTGTATTTATTGGTAAAATATTTTGTCTCAATCATTAAAATATATTTTTATATATTTATATTTTTTTTATGTGAAAAACTGTTACATAAATCTTTGAATTATATGTCTTTGAAAGCTACAATACGCATTTTTTATTAAAAATAAACTTGTGCGTCACGGTAATTACCGAATTTAGATTCTGCATTGCTATCGTAATGCCACTGATATTTTATAGTAACTTGGATGATCAATTATTGGCATAAACAGCTCACATTTGACGTCTGAATCACTCCATAGAATGGTGGGACAAGTGATGAATCCGTATCTTCATTGAAAACTGTAGCGTTGAACATCAGCAATATTCAAGTTACTCAAAAAGGGATGTACATAAATTAAATTCTGCAAGAGATTTTGTAAGAATAAATCTTCTAATCATTATCTTCTAATGACCATTTTCTGATATATTCCAGCAACATATTTCTTATACACAAGTTTTCACATTTCTAACAGCTCATATGGAGCATTTCATAAAAACATAAAACATGTGTTTTTTGAAGCAGAACTCTCCGTATGATAATAAAAGAGTTTTGGTGTTTTTTGAGTTAAGAACTCTTTCACATTTTTGATAAAAGAAATTATTATCTTGGTTCAGAAAAAGATAACGTAGCTGCGTGAGACACAATTGACGTACAAGTATGCTCACTGCTGAGCATTACTTAAACCACTCACATCCTTTTCAACGAAGAATATTTCAGAGTATTGAGGAAACGTGATCAGTATTTAACGGGATGTGGAAACAACTGCATTCTGACACCAGAAACTGATTCAACAAACCGACCGAAAGACAGATATTCGATATGATTGTCGTGATAAATAATCGCTTTTGGAATGGAAATTTTATCTCATTGCACGAATATTATTTATAATCAGCAATGTAGGAACACTTTCATATCGTACTTTGATTGTGTATATAATCTCAACATTCATTGATCTTTTTGGTGAAGCATTTAAATTAGAACTCGTCATTCTTTAATTGATCATTTTATTGGGTACTTTAATTATTTGTCCTTAGTTCTATCGTGCAATAAATTTCGACATACTTCTTTCCATCTTTTGGCATAGTTACCAACAATTGCTTGATCTTTCTATAGGCAAATGATGATTATAAAATTAAGTAATGCCCAACTAATAATTTAAAACTCAACAAAGGGACTGGAAGAGTGTCTTCGTTGGATATTATTTGATGGAATAAATGATTTAATCAGTATTGTCTCACAAGAAACTTTCTATGTTGCTTAATCCCTCCACAAAGAGGACAGATTTGGATCTCGCTGGTTGCCTCGCCGGGTTTTAATTCATTTTTGGCTCAAATTCTTTATTAAATTAATTATCTATTGTCTCACAAGGTAATACAGAGACCAAAATTTAAATAACAAACCGTTTATCATACTTCGTTTATACTTTAGTTCACTAACATTTGTAGGAGTAATACATAAATCTGTATTCCATTTCTCTCTATAGACTTGTCTCAAAATGACTGCATTTCCCATGAATTAACAAATCTAAACCATTCTTTTTAAGCTCAATCTTGAAAAAAAATATTTAAATATTGGAATTCATATTCGGTAAAAACGGTAACATGATCAAATTCTTTAAAAATAAGAAAAAAAGTTAAAAATCGATTTTAATTTCAATTTTCTAAAAAAATGGAAGCGAGTGGAGAACTCATGGCGACCCAATCGACTTGTTTGTACCAATTATCATTAGGAGGATCAATGCAGTGAGTATTCGCCAACGACAGTGTCATTAGGATTATCGTGCTCAGCAGAGATCACGACATGGACCAATTGTCTTCACCGTTGATACATTTTTGAAAGATTTTGTTACATAAAGAAACCATGAATTAATTTTTAGTACCAATGTAATGAACTCTACTACCAGTACAACATATAGATATTTATGAAAAAATCTTATAATATATATTGTTTTCTTTTCTTTTATCAGTTCTTATGTTTCAATATACCATAAGATGACCTTCATTTAGTACCTACCATAAAAAATCATAAATAATGCCGCTATCCATATTCAGGAATGGAATACATTGACTAGGAGAATATGTCAAAATCAGACAAAACGCTGTCAGTCATGGACATTACAAAAGAAGATGTTTAAAACGAATTCCTAAACCCTGGTAGAAATATGACCAGTTATATTGTAAAAAGTCTGATAAGAAAAACCTGCAATGTATCTAGTGTTTTAAAAGTTTCCGTTACAGAATATTATATTGATAAAACATCATGAAATATCTAACAGCACTATATATTAAGACTGAATCAGATGTATTAGAACACTGCAGTTTTCTTTTCTTTGACATTAAGGTAATGGACATCTGAAGCTGAGAAGACGTCCTCTCTGCGGTCCAATACACAATAATAATAATGCTTACTTTCTACATCTTAACTTTGTGCTTTTCACTGTACATTGAAATTCGAAATAAATTCAACATATAACAAATTATCCTTACATTCGGATTCAGAAAACATTTAGTGTTTTAGCTTTTAATCCAAAAATATCGCTGCATTTGTGAGATTTAAAGTGCCTTGCTGTTGACCTCTTGAGCTGGAATGACGGGCTATAGGCGTTGCTTGTTGTTTCTTACGCAAGGTCGTCATCAAATTAGTAATTTTGATCGATTTAAAAAGATTTAATTTATTTTGTAATAGAATTAATCATATTTTAATAGTAATGTATTAAGATTTAAGCAGCGCATAAGATTGTTTTTCTGAAGATGTTCTGTAATGAAAACTTTTACAATATTGAACAATATCTTTTGATAATCCTTTAAAATGTATAGAAGTTAACAATTTAGTAATAACCATAACAAAGTATGAATACGAAATAGGGTTATATGTTTCCATACGTCTCTGCAAGTAGAGGCGCATCAGTTATTATTAAATGAAAAGTAAAAAATAAATATATTTATTAATCAAATATTCAAACAACTTCAGAACTCTAATTCACAAATACAAATTAAAAATCGGTATAAAATTACAAAAAACACCCAGTTTTAATTAAAATATAAGTTTATTCCATGAACTAATCGCAAAATAAATATTCTTTTCGATTCTTTTTGCAGGTAAAAAGTAATATTATTTTTCAAACTTTCTCGTACTTGTTTTTCTTCTTATTTTTTAAAAAAATATGGACATAATTTAACTACTTAGTATCTTTGGAGAATTTTATAAATATTTTATTTTAACAAAAGATCAAGGAAAAATGCAAAAGGAGAAGGATTAACAGTCACAGAAAGTAGAATGTATTATTAGAGTGCATAATATAAATATATTCAGTGCTCACATTAGTAGTATCGCATAGGATGTCCTATCTGTCTAAATGATCTGTACGAATCAGTAAATACTTTTGACTCACTCAACATCGAGATCAGCCATGAATTCCATGAATGTGTTCAGGGGTACACATGGGAAATGCGCCCCATTTACGTTGGAAAATCCACCATTTATTCTGCAGCCGAGAAAATTAAAAATAAATCTTACTTGTTTATGGATTATTTTCATTAGACATTCTTCCAAATGCCAGTCTCAAACCAGTGTTCTCATGTAATGGGAATATAGACAATCATTCCCGATATTTTAATATTATTAATAAACATGCCAGACGGAGGAAAGTGTTGAAGTACACCAATGTGTTGGGAGCAGATGATTAATGAATGTGTAGATATTCATTGGACAAATGTGAATAAATAAAAATGTCGCGTGTTGTTTTATATTTCTTTGGACTGCTGGCGCTGCTTGAGTTCACACAGATATTTTATCTTCGCACGCCATTCTCGTTACTTTACCAGCGCTTGGATCTCCCTGATTTTTCTATTGAAACTTTTAGCAATTAAAAGAAAACAACTCTCTGTGCTTTTTCAGCAAATATGGGCAACTGAATGGTAACCTCACTTGTGAATCAGAACAGCGACAAAGATTGACACTTTTGTTTAGTTACCGAAAATGCCTTCGTTTTATTCGCAATTTGTTGTCAAAATAGTCCGCGCTATGAAACATAAAGTTAGGTAAAATATAATTTATACATGCATAATTAAGTATCAATGAGTTCGAGGATTAAAATGCTTTTGATAATTTTTTTTAAATAAAAAATAAATTATATTGCTGAAAATTTCTTTTATATTATTTGAATGAACTAAACTACGTGAAGTGTAAAAATCATATTATAGAAAGACTATATGTATACAAGCTTGAGCAGAATATAAATCCCTTAGTATTTAGGACTGGATTTGTTAATACAATTAATATTTAAGATACACAACTGGCAGAACCTGCACTACTTTCACAACGACCTTATACTGCGAATATCTGATCTTCATTTACGACCGAAGTCTCATTTTCTTTGCAGCATTGACCATACTCAACTGTATGAACAGTAATTACCGAAAGAATGACAGTAAAATGTATTTTGGTTCATATTTACCTAAGTTATTATCTCCGAATTGAGGCTAATTCTTTATCCATTGGAATGTAAAGGTCAAAATATTTATTATCACAAAACGATAAAACAGAGTTACATCACGAATAAACACGTTTTAATAACAAATAGTCATTTATTTTTATCAATCAACCAGAATATATAAATATAAATAGTTTGCTCATTTATTCAATAAACTGTTCTCCCCAGGAACTAGGAACCCAACGACCAGAAACCCTAAAAGATCAATGCAATATTTTCATTATAAAATCATTTAATACTGCTTCCACTGTTTTTTTTACCGTTTTGTATAAATAAAAATAATTCAACGGTTTCTATCATTTAAAATGTACCCGAGAACTTTCATCGCTGTAGCTTTTCCTTTTCTCAATTTTACTCTTAAGATAAATAAATATCGCTGTTCCTTATTCATGTACCACTACAAAATAGAAAATTGTACAATATTATAAATAAATAAATTTTGTAACATGTAACTTTCATAATGTTCCTCCATAAATGATTTTCTTTTTGACAAAATCTCATATGCGACATGGTCTAATTTATTGACAAAAATTAGTTACCCAACAAACCTGTTGATGGCACTCTGGGATCTCCACTATCATAACTTATTAATTTTGCTTCCAAATTCTCACAGCTCCTATCACTGAGTTTTCCTTCTACTTAAGGTCGTATTATATTGTTGAATGCGTACTTAAGCATGAGTCTGCTTAACTAGAAGTGTCAGAACTGACAACGTTTCCTTAACCGAAAACCATTTTATGCATTTTGTTATTTCTTTTCTTATTCACTTTTATAATCACTATTTTTGTTTGAACAAATCTATGGATGAATAGACAGACGTACTCGGACTTTTATATGGACTAAAAGTACATAATTATTTTTCCGTACAGAGAGTTAAAAGTAAAGTAATACTTATTTTATTAAGAAGGCCTAAAGTTACAAACTTTGAGCGCGTATATGCCTCATTATTTTTCAAATAATAGTGAAGGAATAATTAATAGTGGGACACAGTCACCTAAAGAAGCCAGTAGTTAATTGTTGAGGTAAACCAATCGTCGAATTGAGGCTTCTCCAAGCTGTCAGAGGAAAATATTCCGTCGTTGCGGTTAGAGGAGCATAAATATTTTAATGTTTGATAACAAATATTAAATATCCAAATGTTTACCCACTCTACAATGTCACTGCCACTGTTCATCCAAGAAAGCAGGCATCTGCAGTGCCATTGTTGCCATTCGATTAACATTACGCGATTTTATTTTCCAATTATTTTGGAATTTTTTTAATTATTCTCTTATTTTCTATTATTTTTAAACATGGATTTTCTATGCGCAATTTAATTTGTTTGGCCGAGTTAGACTTATTTTAATTCCATTTTTCAAAATTATATAAATTTCATTACGGAAAAGTAAATATAATAAATAAATAAGTTTCTTTAATACTTTATTTTCTTTCATTCTTTCTCTTCTTCTTCATTCATAAATTTTGTAAATCATAAAAAAAGTAAATATTCCTATTCAGATAAAAGTACATTTTAAAAACCTCTCCATTTTTACCATTAATTAGACAAACAATATCAATCTCAATGTTTTAACTTGAGATTGAATTGTTAAGTATATTATTTTAAATAGTTAATAATAAGAAAATTATTTTTTTAAAATAAAGTAGATCTAGAAAGCACAAAAATATTACCATTAATAGTAATATATTTGTCCTTTACAAAGTAGAATGTTATAATACTTCATTTTTCTTGATTTTAGTATTTTGTTTTTATTCAACACTTATTAAACATTTTAAATACCATAATTTTTCGAAGTATAAGTTTTTTAAATTTAAAATATTTTCTTAAAAAATGGGCGTTTGGTGTGTAATTACAACTTTTATAAGGCTTACTTTCATCAAACTGCCTATATGATTTCCCTAGCGGAGGTATCCGTCGTACAGTTAGTAAATCTGATGTAACAACAAATGATCTCAAAGTAGAACGATCTTTGTAGATCGGACAGATTTCTGGTATAGATGTGAGGTCAGACGGCCTTCGGCTGCCTTTGATGCTTACAAACGTTGATATCTTTAAATACTGTGATTCTACTGGTCAGTTCTATAAACTGTCCGTATCAAACGCAAAAAAAATTAGTGTCAACATTTTCCTGGTATGGTAAAGGTTTGTGGAAAGTTTAGTTGCATTGCAAACCGAGAAACATATATTCTTTATTTTTAAGAATAGCGGAGGCGGTCGCCGTGTATTTAGTAATCTCAATTTGATAGAATGTAATTAACATAACAATAAATGATCAAAAATTAGAACGGTTTAACTAGATGTGCGTCGTATGATAATAGATAAGAGCTCTAAAATAAATTATTAAATAATAAAAATTATTTTCAATAATTTCTAAAGACAAGGAAAGAAATAAATAACAAAAACACCATTTATCGATATAAGATTTATTTTTGAGTTCATTGAGTTATTTCATCGAGTTCAGTACAAAAGATACATTCAATGACGAATAGTTTATACAAAAACACGGATTAGCCATGCGATAAATTTTATCCCCACTTATGGCTTCAATTTATCTCCAAATCTTTGAACAAAAATATGAAAAATACAAAGGAAAATTTCCTATCGTATATACTAGATATGTAGATGACATATTTCTAGTATTTGAGAAATAAGAACAAGTGAAAGAATTCCTCGACTTTATCAATGAGCTACACGCAAATATCCACTTCACCCACGAAGATGAACAATTCAACATATTGTCGTTCCTGGATATCTCTATTGAAAGAAGCAAAACGGGATACGAAACCGAAGTACACAGAAAAACTACCGACACCGGCCTATACAGCAGTCCGCAAAATTTCTGTGACCCGAAATACAACAGAAATATGATTAAAGGACTCGTTCATCGAATATGGCATATTTCATCTACCTTTAAGAAAATGGTTAAAGGTATAGAAGATTTAAAATCAAGATTGGCAAATAACGGTTACAATTTCAAACATGTTATAGGGTTGCTAATATATATATATATATATATAAATATTTAAGCAATATATATAAATATCCAATTAATATATATAAATATCCAATTAATATATATAAATATCCAATTAATATATATAAATTTCCAATCAATATATA